>SNQJ01S0178091.1:0-11797 GCA_010110895.2 Picea sitchensis | reverse complement strand
TAAACACATGTTTTTCTACACCTTGTATCTATCTTAATTTTTGCTTAAAACTAAAATCTAAATATACCATTTTGAAAAGAACAGTGTAAGGATTATGAATATATTTTTTTCTAAATTTTTCACTGTATATTTTTAGAGATACCGATATTTCATTTCACCGAATCATAATGACTGCTGAAAATATTATGCAATGATTTTTAAAAATAAATAAATAAATGCTTAGTGTAGGAAAAACAATCATCCAAAAAATCTTGTACACGACTATCGAGGGCACCATCAGGGCATCGTTCGATTTGACATGAAAACTTTCAGCCGAACAATGTTTTGGCTGAAAAAGCCTATCTTTTGGCAGAAAGAAAAAATAGTTTGGCTGGAAAAATGTCGTGAGGAATTTTGGAGACCCGATTCTCACAAAAGTGTTACCCAACTTCATGATTTTACCCGTGTATGTTCTCATTAATCCTAGTGTTGAGTACCTAAATGATGGAATTTTCTTAAAAAAAATGTAGAATTGTAGAGAACACATTCTTGTTATGCATGGCTATTTTTTCAAAATTTATAAGGTTAATTTAATATTTTTAAAAATTATGAAAGTTATTATATCCTTGAAATTACAAGGCCGTATGTTAGTGTAGGTGTGAGGGTTTTAACATAATAATAAAAAAATTATTTATTTTTAGATTGTAGATATTGGTATGTAGTAGCTCAATATATATGCTTTTGTAAAAAAAATTAAGGCAATAAAATGGTATAGCAAGAATAAAAGATGTATGTATTTTAAGATTAATGTTATAGAAAGAATAAAAGATGTATGTATTTTAGGATTTCGATATATGTCAAGGCAAAAATATATTAAAAATGGTAAACAATATTATTTATTATTTTAATTATATATTTGTAATCTACCTGGTTGACTCTATATGTGTGCGTGGTTTCATTGATGATGGATTTATGTAGTCTATACAAAAATGATGTGAAAAATAGAGATATTGAGAGCCATTTACAAAAATGGAGGTTTTGATGTATTTACATCCCAAACCACCAAGTTTGTCATTCGGAACCTAAATCTAAAGAAAACAATTCAGAAAACATGTATGTTAAATGTGTCAATCCCGCACCAAAAAATTGAATGAAAACAATGCACATGCACTCTAAAGCGTACAAGCATTCCTATAATGCACACATGCTTTTGTGACTAAGCTTACTTGTGCAAAAGGAATGTTTCTAGAAATATAAATAAGATCGCGTGAGGAGAATAATGGGCCTTGTTCCCTAAATGATATTTGTCAATCTCAATAGCCATGAAAAATACCTACTATGCACAAAGATTATGTAGCTATAGAGTTGAACACATCCTCAAATGACCACACAAGAACCTTGTATGGTATCACTAGCCTCCTAGATGGGTACAATTGATTCAACAACAACGCATTCCTTGAACGAGAATGTGTCTCAGACCAACACAACAAATAATTCTTGGGGATATGGTTAGTGTTTTTTAGCATTCAAGTGGGATATGAGTTCCATGAGTAGGTTTTGTGCACTGAAATGGGTTTCAAGATATAAATAAGTAAGGAAGGGAGTAAGAAGATTAATCCCTAAATGAAACGTCTAGAGCTTAAGTGATATGGTTAGGGGAGGAGAACAGTTGAGCTCTGATGCAGGAGCATTTGCCTCCAAAATCAAGTACATTTGAATAGGCCTAGGGGGGTATTTGTAATTGAATTTAAATGATTGTAAATTCCTAAGTTTTAATAGAATTCTAAAAAGTTTGTATTATTGGATTGTAATGCATTGTAATTAGATCTATCAAACATATCATGAGAGGTTATGGGACTTAGAGATATCCTAGGGGTAAGTTAGAGATATCAGGGGTAAGTTAGAGATATCAGTAGGATTCTATGGATCTAAAAGATCTCAGGGATTGATTTAGTGGAATATTGTTAGGGTTTGAAACAAATGTTTTTTCACATTCATTTGCATATATGATGTAAGCCTAAGGGCATATAGGAGAGGCCATCCAACGAGGAAATCAGGCCAGAGTGAGTGAAATTATGAAAGGACATTAGAAGAGAGAGGCCTTATGCAAACCCTATGTACAATAAGTGTACAATTGAATACTAGAACCACTCTATTTTGAATGTTCATGGAATTGTTTGTTCGAAGACCTCTATGCATTGTTGTGTGTGATTAAATATATGCAATATTGAATGTTGCAGGCATAAATGTTTGAACAATGAATATTTCCTTCTTAGATTGTGTGTGCAAGTTCGGATCCAGCGTGATTAAATCTTCATATTATAGAAGACAAAGCATAATCGATCATCAAAGAGATCAATGATCCTTAGGATTTGAGGATAGATCAGGTCAGTTTGACAACAAATTGATTCGAAATGGGACAAGAACAGTGGAACAAATCCTTTGCATTCGTAAAGAAACAACAACCATTTGAGCGAATGATTGATCATGATCATTGATTAAATTCCAAGTTATCCGTTTACGTGTTTAAATTGGAAGGATGAGATTTGATCTTGAGAGGAGGTTATCTAGAAATACGGTGGAAAATTATCCTTCAATCGATGACTGATACATTTGAGGATATGACAGTCAAAAATACTTTCGGAGTAGTATATTCAGAATCCAAGTCTGAAGGATACTCCGACGAGAGGAGTTCGAATAACGGTCCATATTGATGGATGAAAGACCCTGACCGACGATGCAACATTTTTTGGGTGATCCAAATCAATAGTTGAGTGTGAAATGATAAATGGTGCAGATTGATCAGGAAGAGGAAGATCAACGACAAAGACATATTGTTGATCAACGACAAAGATCTATTTGGGATTGAATATATCCATGGTTAAGAAGCTACATGTTCCAGTTGAATTGTAGAAGGATAAATCCAGAGTGAATGAGGGCGAGTGATCATGATCATTGATAGCAGGAGATTGATGATTGAGAAGAGAACACGTGGAAATCATTAGTAGAAATAGTATTCAGAGTCCTAACATCAAAGTGAATTAACATAGAGAAACAAAACAACTATGACTGATGACAAAGATCTAATCAGAGTTGAATAGATCAACGGCTACCATAGTGACACACAGAAGATAACAAAGACCATGATAGATGGCATCAATAACTGAAAGGTGGATACGTCAAAATGAAGTGCATGAATGAGAATTTGATATGTGTAAGTCCATTCATGAAGACCTGGCGCAACAAAGGCTAAGTCTAGTGATATGTGACCATATGTGTTGGTTGATGGATCGTAGAGAAGCTCACAACTATTCGGAGTCTGAAAGGAAGGATTATAAGGCATTTATTCAGAGTGATGTAGGTTTCAGGTATCGAAACACTCTGAAAAGAAGGGTTCTATAGCCTGCGAGGAGAAAATACCCCGATGATGGTTCATCGCATGGTCACAACCCTCTATCATATGGTGAGAGAAAGGATTTAGTGTTGACGTAAGGAACCGACAAAGATAAGATCTTGATGACATAATACTAGCACAGCCACTCAAAACCGTGGCTGATTAACGCCGAAAGAAACCAAAAAAAATGAAACGCGTGTGCATATTGTTTCCTGTATATTATAATCTAATGGCAAATTATTGTTTAGTGCATATTTTTTTAATGTGGCTCACATATTGTGACCACGTGCGTGACCAAACAAAATGAAACGCGCGTGCAAGACAAATCCGAGCAGTAATGAAAAACAATCTTAAATATCAATCTCAGGGATTTGTATTGTATTCGTAAACAGAGGTAAAAACGTGATTGTTATCGACACCTGCCATTCTAAGCGCTTTACCTTCTACGCGCTTTACCTTCATAAACAGAGGTAAAAAAGTGATTGTTATCGACGCGCTTTACCTTCATAAAAACATGGCCACTACCTGTTACAAAAGAAGGCAGCTAGGTCACACCTGTCAATCTAGAATTGTTTTAAGTATAATTAAATCTTAATCATTGAACGTGGCAATCTGGTGGTGAGTAAGTAATTTTTTAATCTTATTTAGTAAATGTGAAAAAGTAATCACATAAACGTATGTCTTTATAAATGAGAGGAAGTTAATTTATCAAAATCTCATCCATTGATTTGAGAGGACGACTAAGAATATGCCAGCATCTTCAATTTTTAGCCATTAGATTATAATTTTAAATTAAAAGGTGATTAATTGTGCCCATTGTCAATAGGTATACGCCTTTCGGCGTAAAAATGGTCACAGTGAAAGGTCTTATGACGATAAGAATTGGATGAAGGAGTTGATCGTGTAAGGTGTTGGTGCAAGGTTATAACGCTTGTTCACGGAAGAGAGTGAGCACAAAAAGAGATTACATAACTCTATTCACTAGGCGGATTTTGGGCCCCCAAATGAGATTTGAAGCATCTTGACTTTCGAGCTGAGAAAAAATGATATTTTTAAAATTTTGTATGTGTGTTTTAGGTCAGGAGGTCATCATTTTGGGTATCAGATCATAGCTTTTCTCTGTAATTAGAAAAGAGAAATTTGTAAATTCAAAATTCAAAATTATAGAAGGAATCATGTACAGATTTGTACAGATGGACAGAAAAATGAATTGGACATATAACTCCTTAGTGGATTACTACAAAATTAGGGACATTCCAAAAAATAAACAAAATTGGAGAGATGTTTGGAAGACAAGATCATGGGACATATCTTGCAGATATCGGTTTAAATGTTTTATTAATTAACTCTGGTGAATAAAAATTGCAGATAGAAGTAGAAGGATAAGGAATGGTAGCAGCATTATGGCCAGAGGAGTTGTGATAGAGAGAATGTGGAGCTCTTAGAGGATAAAAATAATTTTTTGGCAGACCCTTGCAATAAAGGATGATGTAAACACTTTCAGTTGAAAATTGAAAGTGAAAAGGAAAATAGAAGTTCTCAGAGAGTGTGATTAAGTGAAGAAGGTAAAGAAGAGTAGATGATTTATCATAGGGTTCCATTAGAGATAACCATGGATACCAAAAGGCCAAATCTCAAGAGGAATCTTGGTGAGGTATCGAATGGAAAGTATAGCATACTTTCTACAAAGGTCTAATGTAGCTCACAATGGACTAGGAGAAGTTCACAAAGGAAGAGATGGATATGACTACTAATGGTTATGTCAGAGGTTCAGAGAGAATTTGTAGCTAGAGGAAAGAGGATGACATAGTAGTTGGAAAAGGAAGGATGAGTCAAGAGGAGTTTGGTAGAGGATTTTTTGAGGTAAAAGAGAGACTCAACATAATTATGGAGCTACTACAAGAAATTGAGGAAGACCAGAGATGGGGTTGGAATGTGAAGAAGAAGGTAAAGTGGCCTATTGACAAGTTTTATGCAAGGAAGAAGAGATAAAGCTTGAGGAACATGCTAAGTTATTTACCGAAGGAAGAGAAAATCAGAGAAGCTGATTTTAGAGAGAGTTCAGAGATAGAAAAGGATGTTCAGTTTTGTGAACCAAAGAAAGGATTATTCCTTGGAGAGGATGATGATGGAAATGTTGAAGTAAGACCTATTGAGAGTCTCATGAACTATCAGGAAGGTTCCAATCATCATGTGTAAATGATGTTAGAAGCATCAAATGATACCATGAGGTCTTATATTTTTGAAACTAATGATTTATGTGTATTTATAGGTTGTGCAAGTAAAGAAGTTGGACAATCATCTAAAACTGGCATAAAGGTTGATAAAGGTGGAGATATGCTTTCTAAAGGCATGGAATCATAATAGAATCAAAATCATGTTATGAAAAAGGATTAGATAGTATCATCTCATGAAAATAGTCAAATTGAAGACTATATAAACAACCTATAAATGAAATTGTTGAAACAATAGATGTTGAGGATGAAAGTATGATGGGATTATCAGACCAACACAAGGGGATGATGCCAAATGAGGCCTAAGAGTCTCATGGATTTAAAAATGATCATTGGTGTATGTATGTAGGTTATGAAGACAACCACAAAGACAATGAGGGAGTTGAATGGAAGCATTCAGATATAATGCTAAAAGATTATGATGAAGAATTAAGACTATTGGAAGAGTGGTTAGTTAGTCCAAATATGAATGAAGACTGCATGATGATGTAGGAGAATCACTCCACCTCATAAATGCACCAACATTCCAATACATCAAAGAGAATTCAAAGAGGGGAGAGGTGCCAACCCTCTCATTTTCCCCTCGAATTTAAATTTTAAAATGTAATTAATGCAATTAAATGATGAAAGGTTGGAAGAGTCGATACATGCCTTTGTATAGGAAGTAGATGGAGTCACCTTTATTAGTCTTGAGCTGGAACAGATATTGAGTTTTTCCTTGGATCTGAGATGCACATGTTTATTCAATGTAATCTGCCTCCGTAGATAGGCGTTGTAAATGGTGATTAGACACCACTAGTGTAGTTTGGAGGGAAAGCTCAATGAGCCCCTCTTGTATAAATATTTGTATCATATACCCAGTAGAGGTTGTTGAAGGTTGAGAGAATAAAATCATTGTAAGACAAGGAGAAGAGAGTTGAGACTTAGTTGCAGTCCGAGCCTAGACCCATTGTAAACAGACATTCATATTAATACAAAGATAAATTTTTCATGCATATGATTTTTTGTATGTTTCCATGTGTATGAATGTTATCTGTGTGTTTATGAATGTATGTTGTAGATGCTTGTGATAGGTTTCATATGAAGGAGGAAGATATAATTTCTATATCTGTGAGTTTATTGGATTATTTCTTGGTTATTTAGGATAAATGCAAGGAGTGCATGACAAAGTGTTGAGAAATCTGTGAGCCAATGCAAGGAGTGTGTATCTGAATTTTGTTACAAGTTCAGAGGAGAACATGCTAGGAGGGCACACCAGAATAGTTTACAGACTCAGGGAGGATCCTCAAGGTTACTAAATACCTTGGAGGAGAAAGTCTATGTAGAAGAAAGCACAACCAGAGTTACTGAGAACTCTGCGAGCTCTTCCAGGAGGGCATCGAGCAGGTGCAAGGCATGCATTGGAGGATTTTTTTTGAGTCCAAATAAATGAGAGAAGTTTTAGAGGAGGAAACTTACAGAGTTTTTGAATAATCAATAATCTCAACAAGGAGTGCTTGAAAAGAAGTTGCCAAGAGTGCATAGATATCCCTTCGAGGAACAAAAGGGACAGAGACCCCTGAGGTCCTAGCAATTGAAGCTCAAGGTGAAACAAAGTTGTTGAACACTCTGGAGGAAGACTTGTGCAAGCAGTGCACCAGGACAACTTTTAGACAAAGTGTTGAAAGACAGTCATCTGAAGGCCAGTCAAGGGCAAGGAGTGCATAGTATTTTCAGAGTTGTTGAAGACTCTAGAGGAAGACCTGTGCAAGGAATTCACTAGGCCAACACTTAGACAAAGTGTTGAAAGAGAGTAGTCTAAAGGCTAGTCAAGTGCAAGGAGTGCACAAAGATGAACTTGTTTCAGGTTCGGAATCTCAGAAAAGCGTGGAGTGCTAAGAGGGCACCAAAAATCCTTTGTATGATGCAGAAGGGTGATGACCCTTAGGAGACGGAGAAATTTGAAAGATCAGGAGAAGGAGTGGAAGTTTTCACATAGAGTGCAAGGAGTGCGCAGAGTCAGACATATTCCAAGTCCAAAGCTCAGGAGGAATAGTGTTGTTGCGCACATATTCTCAACAAAGAGTGTAGAAGGACGAGAAGAGTTCAAGTAGTGGACTATGGTTATAGCGCAAGGAGTACATAGAAGTGAACTAACTCGAAGTCCCAAATCTCAAGAGGGAGAGCACAAGTTGAGACCCAACAGTCGGGATCACAGGAGAAATAATAAAGGCCACATCCTTTGACACTTGCAAATTTTCCCAATTAGGGAGGAAGTGAAAAAGGTCAGAAGGAGGAGACATAGATACCGTCAGATCATCTTTCATAAGAGATATGGACCTTTGAATTCCTTGTCCAGACACCCTAAGGAGCGCGCAGAGAGGAGAACAGATCCTAGTCATTGGATTTGTGTGTGAATGATCAACAAGCGTTGGATCCATGTAAAGTGCACGAGTCTTAACTCTTTGAAAGTGAAAAGGAGAGTGGGATATAAAAAGTCCTGAATTTTCAAAGTCAGTTAGAACCTTCCATCGTCCAGGTTCACAGGTGGCGAAAGATTTGAGAGTGCGCGGGAAATAACTTCGGAATATTTGCATGGTGAAAATGGAAGTCTTTGCGAAGTCATGAAGGATGAAATAGGTCCTGGTCGTTGATTGTCGGGGGATATGTGGCACCAGATCGTGGTGTCCAGAAGGTAAGAACTCCATGAGAGAGTGGGTGCATAAGGGAGAAGGACTCTCGAAGAGCCGTGAGTCGAAGCATATCTGGACCATCCAAGCCACAGGGACAGGTGTCACCAGATCTTGTGCTCTCGAAACTTAGCACTCTGAAGGTTCTATGGAGAGATGGTTCAGAATTACCCGAAGAGCCAGTGCCCAAAGTTATTGTGGGTCATCGATCCCAAAGGAAAAGCGTGGACCATTTGTCTTTGTAGGGATGCGTAGAGGATGGAGGTTCACTCCATTGGAAAGCCACTACGAAATTTTTGTGGAGATTACATGCGGATTCAGCCGAAGCCCAAATTCTGAAGAAAGAGACTGATTCGTCGATCTTAGTGAAGAGTGTGGACCATTGATCTCGTTTTCATTGTTTTGGAGGATTGTGCCTTTGGAAGAATTGATCATCGTGTGAAATGAAAAAACACAGAGCCCCTAGCTCCGAAGCGTGCTTGGGATAGGTGCATGATCATAGTCTGAGGCCATTTGAGGAGAAGGGGCCTAGTGTAGGGAATTATCACCATCAATCAAATTGTCATAAGAGAATAAGGGCTTAGCAGGAACCTGCAAGTCTCAAAGGACCTGCGCCTAAGGAGATAGGGTTCCTTTGTAACTTGTTTTGGGTTTCAGTAGGGTGCCCGAAGAGATGATCCAACTCAAATATTTGAAGATCCTTGAACGAGAGGTCATAGAACCCCCTGGAGGGGATGGGGTGCATCAAGTGGTATCAGAGCCTAAATTTGTTTTCAAGTAGCGGAATAGAGACAAAGAAGTAGCCTAATATCATCAAGTGGTATCAGAGGCACATAATAATTTTTTTTAGGCAAGGAGAGACAGTCTGATAACATCAAGTAGTTTCTGAAGTTTAATTTCACCTATAAAAAGGAATTTTATAAGGAGACATATTATTGATTCTCTCTGAAGTCATTGTCTGCAAGTGTGAAACAGTCAATATATAGCCAGGTGGTTTGTAGAAAAAAAATGGAGGTGCTCTCAGTTGCAGGGTAACCAATAGTCTTTCCAGGAGGGCAGGCAAAGGAGAAAAATGGCTAGTAAAGGCCATAAGCATGGTCAAGGCAAGGACCGCCCGAAAAAAATAAAAGTAGAGATGGAGAAAGATATCAGATAAATCAAAGAAGAAATGGATAGGCTAGTGTAAAAGATGCAGCAGGAGTCCCAGGTACACTAGAGGTACGAATGGCCTCCAAAAAGGAAATAAAAGTGGCATGTTCAAAATTTGTTGGACCGAAGGCAGAAACAACAGTTGAGGAGGTGGTTGAGGGAAATTGAAACCCTCAATGACACAGAGGAGAAGGTTTACATTTGTGATCCAGAAACTGGAGAAATCCTTAGTGGTGAGGAGAGGAGATCGAGAAAAGATCTTGTAGATTGTCGGGGGGGTAGCAGTGAGCTATCAGATTTCTAGGTAGGAAATGAGACAAGATCAGTTGATATCATAGATTGTCGGGAGGGAATATGTTGGTTTAATCTCTCATATATATTGTATGAGTTTGTATTGACCCAGGTTTCATGTATGTTCATGTTTCCAACCTAGAAGTATCGACCCTCCTAGTAAACCAAAAGGAAACACAACACATAGAATGCGTTGCGTAGTCTCACCTGATATAGATTTAATGGGTGGTTGTAAGACTCATGTGTTTACAGCCTAGGATTGAGTGAGAGATATGATAATTGTATATTGAACACCTATTATAACTTGTAACCACAATATAACGTCATTTGTGAATAAGAAGGAAATATAGCAACTCATTCTTTAAGAATAACAATAACTACTGAAGCCAACAAAGATATGCATGCATTCCTCACATAACACAGATGTTACCATGGTTCACCCCCTCTTGGGATATGTCCACAAATATTTGGTTCTCAGCTCTTTCATTATAGTCGCTCTGTTACTACAACGTTGCGCGCTTACAATATTTCCCAGTTGGGTAAGATCTATATGAGGCGGACTAGACCACACCAATCTCCTCGGCCTGCGATCTAACCCTCAAAATCTACCCTCCCCAACCCTCTCTAGCTCAAAAACATACAAAATTAGTTCATACAACAAAATATTACATATCGCAATGACTCATAGATAGCTATATAAACTCGATAATACTTTGAACCCCCCCTATGATACCTCGGTATCTATATTTATATGTTTTTGGCTCTTCATCCATTACAATACACTACAAAAACCCTAACCCTAACGTCATTAGGTCTTCCCTACATGTGCATGTGTTGTTCTTCCTTCCAGTTGTCGCTTTCCTCATGCATGCTTTATTTCCCAAAATCGCCTTTCTTTTCCACTTTGGCCAGCTTCCAACAACCCCCCAATGATCTAAAAATGAAGAACACTTGAAATACTTGAAATTATTTGCAATGTAAATGTTATGTGTTTAAGGAAAAAGGATCAGTTTACAACACATAGATTAAAGGATTACTTATGTAAAATACTCATAGACAGTAGCATAATCAATGAACATAAGCAGATAAACACAACAATTTGATAAAGGAGTTCACCCCTCTCTTGGGCTACATCTCCTGGTCTAGCTTCCAATGGATCATTATTATTAATTGCTCAAAGTTCTCAAAAACTTGTCTTACAATGCTCAAACAGAAAAACCTACTGCTCCAATGGCTTCAGAGCATCCAAAAACCCCTGTCTGGGCTCTTTCGGCACCTCAATCCGTCGAAAAACGAAGAAGTTAGGCCTCCTGGAAGTCTCCCCCTTCAAGCTTGTTGTCTTTGCATCTACAAATTGCACCCCTTGTTGTTTGAACTTGGCTCACACGCAAATTTAAGCGTGAAAACCTAGCACCGGGTGCAATCGCGCCAATGGTGCAAACCGTAGGACGATTAAGGGCGCGCCAACACCTAACTGCCTAGGCACCTGGGCATATGGGTCATGTGACCACTCGTATGGGCAAAAAGTGGTTAAACCGCTACCAAACCGTGTAACTCCCTCCACGCTCCAGGTCGCAGTCATATGCAATATATAAAAACCATGGGCTATGTGTTATAAACCCGGGCGCACACAATTGTCGGGCTATATATATATAACATGGTCATATAACACTTCAAACGACCACGGGCCGGGGCTAAGCCCCGGCCCGACCCTGCCCATATGTACATCATATGCAATTCAAATACATTAAAATACATAGTTATAACAAGAACCATGCGGCGGTATAGTGGTCAGATGGAGGTTTGTGAAGGATTTACATAGTGGGGGAGTTCTGGGGGTTGAACCTCGCAGACTCCCATAATTTTACATACAACCCATTAGCCAATTCTGGGGTGCCACGTGGCAGCCCATGATTGGGCCACGTGGCACCCAATCATTGACCAACAAAAATGCGACGTGTCGACATCTGATTCGACAATGCTAACTAACCAGATTCTGCCACGTCTCTTATGTACAGTCGTACAGTCCTGCCACGTCAGACTATACGGACTGTACAGTCAGCATCATTTTTTTTGCTTGT
>SNQJ01S0178090.1:9703-19723 GCA_010110895.2 Picea sitchensis | reverse complement strand
TATGAGTTTTTCCATAGTCCTTGGCTAGTTCAGTTATATTTACAATCTGGGGGAAACATGGTGTTACACATAAACAAGGGTGTCTCATACACCAATTTGGTGTTTGCCTTGACCACGACCTTAAAATTAGATTATTAGTAGAACTAGAGTGGACCTAGTGGATAAGAGCATGTGTTTCCTCTTAAGAGATAATAGGTTCGAAGCCAGAGGGGTGTAGAGTATCTACACCTCTATAGAATTAAGAAATCAAATCATTACGTAGAGGGGGTTTCTTGTCTCACAAACAAGGGGATCTCATACATCAATTTGGTGTCTAGCTAGGTCATGACCTTAAAATTAGATTGTTATTATTATTTTATTATGTCTATGTTGGTTAAAAGGGTCTAGGGATTATAGTGAGGATATTGATAAGGGTTTAGCGATGGTGGTTGGGGAAGGTGGGGGAGGGGGGGGTTCTAACCTACCTAGAACCTTAGGAGAATTAAAGGATTTGGAGGATGAACCAAAAACGTAGGGGGTACCAATCCTTTATGATGCACAAGGTGCAAGGACATCTAATGATGTTAGAGACATACATTCCACTCAACTCGACAATTATTAATAGATGGGTTGTCAAATATGGAGTTAATTCATAATTCCTTGAGGAAAGGGCTCCTTCACTTTGAAGGTAGCAAGAAAGGGAAGACCCTTCCAAAACTATAAGAGGCTGAAGGAGGTTCATAGTGATGGGAGTAGGCTATCTTTCAAGAGAGAAACTAGTCATGGGGAAAGGTTTGGAGCCTTAACTCAAGAAGAATTTTCAAGAGGGGGTGAAGAAGGAATAAAAGGAAGGAGATCATGTTTAATCTTGGCGATCTAATAATGAAAAGGAAGAGGAAGTGCATTATACCTTAGAAGGAAATGGATAGTTTGGTCCAAGGTGATCAGGATGTCGACATGTATGACATTTCCATCCTAATGGAAAAAACCCTAATTGAGCATTTTATGGGGAAGTAAGATTCTAAAGGTTATTTGCATTTATGGATGGAGAAAGATTTGTTTAGACTAATAGGTATATATCGTAATTCCTCATTCTCATTTGAGGTTGGCTTGCTTGTGTATTCATGTTGGAAATGACATCAAGAGGGTCTTAGCACATAGGTGCTTCTAGGGTCCTTCATTACTTGAATTAAGGATATGGAGATTAAGATTTGACCCTAGCAAAAAATTGATGCAGATGCAACCTGTATGGGTGAAATCATTTGGATTACTTATGGAAATATGGAGTGAAGTTGTGTTGAAATATTTTGGTGATGGGCTTGGAAAATTCATTGTTCTAGAGGCATCTTTTCACTCTAAGGTCAATAGGAAGGTGATAAAAGTTCTGGTGGAGCTTGATCTCTAGGAAGGTTTGCTATAGGAATTGGAGATAATTGAGGGTATGTGGAAATTTACATTAATTCCTAGACTACTATAAGGTCCAATTTAGATTTTCAAATTTTCATGTTGTAGGTCATGTTTGGAAATAATTCGCTAGTCCATCTAGAAAGTGGGTTTGGAAGAGAAGAAACAAGCTTGTAGAAGAGCTTGTGAAACATAAGGAGAATGTAGACAGAAAGGAGGAAGTTGAGGGAAATCTTGTTACCATTGTACAGAAAGGTTGTGAAGAACACCTCAAAGAAAAAATGGGTAAGGTTACAAAAGAGGATGAATGAAAGAGTGGCAATGAGGAAATACTTTCAGGAAAAAGTGAAGCACTAATCATGGGGAATGTAGCAACAAATACAAGGAAGACATAAAAAAAGGTAAGAATAAAAATATTCTTTATCCTAATTTTCTATCCTTTTCGAAGATATATTCTTCAAAATAAAACTATTAAAGAATTTTCTATCCCTTAATTCTGCTTTGGCCAATGAAATCAATACTATAGAGAAAATAAAAGGTCCTAGTAACCCATTTCTTTTAGAAGATTCAACCAAGGGTTTTCCCTAGGTAGATAAAGGGATACAAAGTTTGGAGAAAACTTCCTTATCTAGTAGTTGATCCGTGAGATGGAAGGAATTATCCTTGAAGAACAAGGAAGTAAATTATCTAGATACAAACTTAGACCTAGGAAGGACACCTCTTGTAAAGAAGAGTTGGGGATAGAGGGGGGTTTGACCTTAGAGCTTGGTCATCCATTTGTAGATGGCTAGAAATCCTTCTTGTCTCTAACAAAAAAGAAAGCTAAAAAGGATCTTATAGAAGGAAAATAGATGACTATAAAAGGGGTCCTTAGAGAAGGGAGTGCCTTGGATAGGGTAAACCCATGATAGTCCCATCCCTTAAAATATTTTTTATAAACTACAAATAAAATATAATAGTGATCTAAGAAACTACGTGTAAAGGGATAAAAGTTGATGTTATTTCATATTCACGTTTACAATATTAGGCCTTTTTATTATTAGATTCATATGGAAGGTTGAGTGATCCAGGTGGATATCGGTGGCCACCCACCTTTTCCAATTGGCTCAAAACAATTTTCTGGCAATTTTGGTATTTTACTATTTTTAGCATTTTTCAACTTCTAGGGCCATTTTGAGGCCCTAAACGATGTTTTTGGGAAAATGGGGAGAAATATGGAAGTTCCTTGGGTATTTCCTCCAAAATGAATCTCCTCGACGTCACCTTTCCAATGGGCTATCATGCTCCTAAAACAGAGATCGTATGCAAAAGTTACGACCCCTAGAAGTTGATGTACTAACTTACCCAAACGAGACCCACATGACTTTTGGTGCTTCATCTCCTAGGGTTAGGTTTTTGGATGTATAGGGTTTTTGGCATTCCTTTTTATTGTAAAAAGTCCTTTAGAGACTCATTGTAATCATCTTCTGGTGAATGCGAGTAGCCGTCACATCTCTTCTCAGAGATAAGCTACCACCATTCTAGCGAGTCTTTCACTTTGTATTTTTACAGTCTTTATACATTTCTTTCATTAATAGAAATCGTGTATTACTATATATCTATGTTTATGGTTACATGTCTGATACATTTCTGTTATATTATTGGATATCTGCGATATCTTTGTGCATTTATTTATTATATCTTTGCTCTCATTTCGTGCCGAAAATAATCTGGATCAGTGGTATCAGAGCAGGCTGCTCTTGATCATTTTTCAGTGCATGTCCCCGACGAGGTTCGAGTATAGAAAGTTGGGCCTAGAGCTTGTCTCTCTTGAGGACAATCTCTCTCACACACCCAAGAAACCCTCAATGACAGAAGAAAAGAAAAATGACAGAGCAGACGATTCTATCAATCTTTTGCTTGAGCAAGCTCTCACGCGACAGAGGGACAAAATGATGGAGAATTGTTCCCACATCCTTCTACGCCTATCGATAGCATCGGGTGCATATTCATTAAGAAACCACTTTGGAGGCACCTCGCCTTTTAAGTTACAGGTCAATTTTGATATTCCTATATTTGAAGGTCAGATAGATGCAGATGCCCTAGATAAATGGTTAAATCTGTTAGAAGGTTATTTCTTTGTTCACAATTTTTCCGACAGAGAAAAGATCATCTTCATTCTCCTTAAGGCTCTTCCCCATGTAAAACATTGGTGGAAAACTTACTGGGAGAAAAGTTCCATAGAGGAGTCTGGAATATATGGGGTTGAGCCCACTTGGGTTTTTTTTGTGGATGTGATAAAGGAAAAATATTACCCTGTTGGAAACTATGAGGACCAATACATGAGATGGACCACACTGTGGCAAGAGAGGGGCCAAGGAGTTCCATAGTTCACCAATACCTTCCATAGCTTGCGCACTAAGCTGGGTATCAAAGACTTTGAACGACATTTGGTTCTGAAATACTGTGGGGCTCTACACAGATATATCCAAACTAAAATGGATTTTTTGGACATCTCATCACTTGGTGTGGCTTATCGATATTCTGCTAAAATTGAGCAGAAATTTAAGCACCAGAACAAATGGGAGTTCGGATCTGCAAATCTACAACAACCAAAGTATGACAACGATGACCCTAGCAAACAGTCTCTCGAAAACTAGTCCAAGCCATAGGAAAAGAAGGGTCACGGGAAGACAAAGAAGGACACCGGAAAATGGCGTGATTTCCACAAAATCCCCTGGCACAACACCGATGAATGTCGCTCAAAACAGGCATTGGTTCCCGAGATCAAAGACAAGGAGCCAAACCCTTATTCAAAATCTGATTCTAAAAATACTGGTAAAGAACAAATAATTGACATAACCCCACTTCTATTGTTGCGACCACAACAATTTAACCAGAAGAACCAATAGATCCTGAAGAGGGGGAGCACCTTTTTCATTCAAATATGTGGGTGAAGGGTACCCTGCTACATTTTATTGTTGATATCAGAATCCAGAAGAACCTCATCTTAGCAGAGGTCGTCAAACAGTTGTGATTGTCGACAACACCACACCCGCAACCATACAACATCGGGTGGCTTCGCCAAGGATGAGATCTTCATGTCATCCAACAGTTTAAATTGTCATACGACATCCAACCCTTCAAGGATAGGTATTATGTGATGTTTCCACACTATATGTCTGTGATGTTCTCCCGGGCCAACCATATATGTGGAGACACCATGTTGTTTATGAGTCTCAACCCCGCAATGTCATTGTTTCTCTAGGGGGTCATATCTATAGAATACCAGAGGTAGTTCTAACTATTGTTCCACCTAAATAGTGCTGCAAGGTAGTATCTCATATTTCAAAATTCAGCTTCTTCACAATCTGTTCAAAAGGGGAACAGAAGGACACTACAACCACTACAACCTCGCCCCAAGCACCTTCTATCCAACAGAAGCAGGTCGACATGGTTGCAGCAAAGCACAAAGATTCCTTCTACACACCATCCTCTCGTATATCTTGACTTGTTGAACAACCTCAGCCTCAACAGGTTCATGACAAAATTCCACAAACTGAGTAGTGCGACGTCCCCAACAAGGCAAGCAACTCACCAAGATTCATATTCAACAAACGTTTTTTCCTCTCCCCCGAGAACTCAACACAATGGAGGAAATTTCTTCCTAAGGAGGGAGGATTGATCCAAGTGGATATCGATGGACACCCAACTTTTCCAACTGGCTCAAAACAGTTTTTTGGCAATTTTGGTAATTTACTATTTTTAGCAGTTTTTAACTTCCGGGACCATTTTGAGGCCCTAAACGACGTTTTTGGGAAAATGGGGAGAAATAAGGAAATTCCTTTGATATTTCATCCAAAATGAATCTCCTCAACGTTACCTTTCCAATGAGCTTTCATGCGCCTAAAACGGAGATCGTATGCAAAAGTTACAACCCTGAGAAGTTGATGTACTAACTTACCCAAACGGGGCCTACTTGACTTTTGGCGCTTCATCTCCTAGGGTTAGGTTTTTGGATGTCTAGGGTTTTTTGAATTCCTGTTTATTGTAAAAATGCCTTCAACGCCTCATTGTAATCATCTTCTGGCGAATTCGAGTAACCGTCACATCTCTTCTCAGAGATAAGCTGCCACCATTCTAGTGAGTCTTTCACTCTGTATTTTTACAGTTTCTGTACATTTATTTCATTAATAGAAATCGTGTATTACTGTATCTATGTGTTTATGATTACATCTCTGATACATTTCTGTTATATTATTGGATATCCGTGATATCTCTGTGCATTTCTTTATTATATCTCTGCTATCATTTCGTGCCGAAAATAATCTGGATCATTGAGAATCATTGTAACAGGACGAAACAATTTTGGTGTCTAGCTGGAAAATGTTTAGGCCATCTTAACAATATATTCATCTAATGATATCAATATATAATACATGGATGTAATCACCTCATGAAATGAAGAGTGCTAGCACACTAACAACTCATTAATGGATAAGGATGACACCTCATCAAGGATAAATATGACAACTCATAAAGAGGTTATCTTAGACTTTGTGATTATTTAGGGACTCACATGCTAACACTACCTATTTTGTTTTGAATGGAAAAAGAAAAACATAAACCTTTAAGACCCTTTAAATTCAACCATTCCTAGTTAGTAGAATTTGTTTTAGGAACATGGTTATTCAAAACTAGAAGAAAATTGTGTCAAACTCGGAGTTAATTATATACCAATTTGTATAAAAATTGAAGTTTTTAAAAAAAGCAGTTGCAAATTGGGCCAAGATAAATACATATAATGATTAAGGTGTTGTTAGAGATAGAGGGACACATCAAATTACTGTTTGGAAGGAAAAAAACGAGTTTGTTTTTTATTTTTTTTTATTTTTTATTTTTTATTTTTTTAATAGAAACTGGGAAAAGATATATTAAAAGTGTGGAATAATCCACTGGATTACAAAAGAGGGGTCATTACATACCTTCTATAAAAAACATCTAGAGTAGAGCCTATAACAGTTGGAGGGTGTAAAACAATAAAAATTGGTGTTGCATCCTCCTTTTCTAAAAAAAATTCTGTGATTGTAATTCACCGAGTACCTCTGGTAGAATATACCATTAATACATACCATGAAACAAAAGATGATAACAATATATTTAAACTAACCGTCTCTAATTTGACCTGCTAAATTTCCAGAATTTCTTCTGGATGTGGCTCATTAAGGTCTGGGATTTGATTCACTGAAGTTGAGTGTTCATACTTGGAGGCTCCCTGTTGGCTTTCTGTCTTGCTTGGGTGGTGCTACATTCCTTCCAGCTGATCCAGTCGTCGCTTCATTTCCTCCATGTTGTTGTGATACTCCTCGATCTGGCTTCTTTGCGCATAACTCTCATCTTAGAGTCTCTCTATCATATGCCTATGCTGGGATAGAGTTTCTAGCTCAAAATTCCTCGTGGAGTTGAGTGCTACAAGATGAATTCTCATCCTGCTACATCCGATGCATTCATCCTCAATTGAATCCTCGTCCAAATGCCCAGAATCCTCTAAGGCACCTTTACCACTCTGCATTACTGTACCAATGACTAAGGTTGACATCAACCCTAGTCATTTACAAGTCATCTTACCATTTACTAGGGTTGATGAGAAACCAATGACTAGGTTTGACATCAATGACAATAACCAATCTTCCAACAACTGGTGTGGATTGATTCTTGAACTAAAATAAAGTTGTCCCATATTTGATGGCCTTCCACAAAGCCTCCTTGATTTGGGAGAATTAGGTATCTGAGAAGAGGATTCAACCTGTTAGATATGATTTTGGCTATGATTTTATAAGAAATATTGCATAAAGAGATGGGTCTAAGCCGGTCCAGAGAAGAGGCGCCATTTTATTTTTGGATGAGTGCTAAGAAGGAGGAGTTGGTGGCTCCTCCCATTTTTTTTTATTTGTGGATGAATCTTATAATCCTGATTAAGTCCTGCTTGATTATGTGCCAACACTTTTTATAGAAGTCTAGAGTGAAACCATTTGGACCCGAAGCTTTGTCTTCATTGAATTGGCCAATTGGTTTTAGAATTTCAGCTTCTGCAATTTGTCAATTAAGATGCAGATTTTCCTCCTCCATTATCTTGCCTGGAATATGCCTGAGAAACACATCTTCTATTTCATCTTCTGCTCTTTCATTTTTGGTGTATATATTGTGGAAGTGGAGTGAAGCTTGCTGTTTGATTTGGTTGAAGTATTTTAATATTTCCCCTTCTGGGGTTTTGATTTCAAAGATTTGGTTAGCCCAATTTCTGGATTTTGCCTGTCTATGGAAGAAGGAGGTATCTTGATCCCCTGCTTTCAACCACAAACTTCTAGATTTTAATCGCCAGGTGATTTCTTCTTCAGCGAGTGCTTGCATGTGTTCCTTGTGAGTTTTTTTCTCCCTCGTGATGTGACTTTGTTGTACCTAAATTGTCTCCATTTCCTCTTGTAGGTTTTCGAGTTGGAGATTTTTGTCTTTGGCATTAATTTGGATCGATATTTTTTCCCATTCTTTGAGGTGGCCTTTCACCAGCTTTATTTTCTACTCCCAAATATAATTGGGGGATCCTGTAATCCACTGGTTCCATATTTGGGCAATGGACTAAATGAGCTCCGACCGATCCAACCAAAGGGGGTTAAATCTGAAGGGGATGGGCCCCCCAGGTTTTTTGAGATTCGAAGGTTAGCATGATAGGGCGATGTTCTGACCCTGCCCAAGTGAGATTCAAGGAGCACGATTTACCTGGGAGGGCCAGAAAGGAACTGCTTATCAAGAAGCGATCCAATCTTGCTGCTATGTCTATGGACTTGCCCTTCTGTTGTTCCAAGTGTACATTCCCTTGACCGAAGGGACGTCGAAGAGATAAAGGTCCAAGATAAGATTGTCTATTCTTTCTTTGAATTGATCTCTCACGACAGATCCCCCTCTTCAGGGATGATTTTAAGGATGGAATTTTATTTTAAAATGTAGAAACCTTGGAGAATCTTACTAATCCTTCGTATTCCAACTATAAATGATTGGCGATATTTTTGTAAAAACATTCAAATTTATAAGGATTTTATATATTTTTTTATAAAATTTTGGCGATTTTTAAGGTAAAATAATTTTATCCTATACAATTTGTGCGAATCATTTTTAAAATAGTGAATCTCGATTTTGGAAAAACCATGGAAAATTAGCCCATGAGCAAAATTTAGCCCCTAAAATCATCCATGCCCCTCTTTTTTCCTTTAATCCTATGGTTGTATTAAAGTCCCTGACAATGATTAGGTTTTGAGGGCGATTTTCAGTGGCCAGATCTAGAAGGGATTGTCAACATTCAATTTTTTTCCATATAATTGTTTGGAATGTAAACATTTATGATGGAATAGACCATACATGTATCTTTCTTGATGAGGGAGACCATCATCCTGAATTGCGACTACTCCTGATCTCTTAAATTGAATTCTTCCACGTTCTAGAAAGTTCATATTGCTCCTGAGGCCCCTCGAGAGTTGACTTCTTTTCCTTCACCTTTTTTCCATATTTTTTGAAGATCTTGGAGGGTTTCCAGGTCCCTCATTTTTGTCTCCTGGAGCAGGAGGATTGAGGGATATTCTATTTTTAACAATTTTCTAACTTCTTCTTTTTTATCCGTGCTCCCTAGTTCTGTACAATTACGAGAGACAAATTTCATCATTTATCAGTGGGTTTTGATGCCCCTCCTTTAGAGGGCTGAGGTGATGCTCCCTTGTGCTGGGCAATCTTGTTTTTCCTAGATTTACCATCTTTTTTTAATGCTTCCTCTATTGTTTTTTAGATGCCCGGTTCTTTTTCTCTGTCTGCAGTCGATTCTCTTTTGTTCCTTTGGGATTTTGTTCCTGTTTTTTTGTGATGGTTGGTTGAGAGAACCCAAGATAATAATCAATGTCAGAAGTGTCTTTCTTGTTAGAAAAATAAGACCGTGGAGAAATAAATAAAAAAAATTGGAAACAAAACACAAAAGATACACAATACAATAGAGACACAGATTTACGTGGTTCACCCAGTGTGGGCTATGTCCACCAGATAAATTTCCAGGTCCTTCCTTTATTATTATCTAGCAAATGAAGGGATACAACCTACAACAAAACCTGTTGTAACTTCCTCTTCTTTCTCTCATAGTCTCCTCTCTCAGAATACAATATTCACTATCATGCATAGCCACAATACATTTCCCTCATAACAGAAGGTTGCCTTCTAGGGAAAAAAACCCTAACATAATTTCTACCGTTAGATTTGTGACCTTATAATGAACGGTCCATATTTACAATGAAATTACAATATACATTTACAAGGAAATTTTTCCTTTGGGGGCTTCTCCCTCGAACCCCCCAGCCAGGGGGATAGCCTCCCCAGACCCCGTAGAGGGGGTACCCCACCTCTGCACTCCCCCGTGTGGAAGAGTGTGCATACTTCTGGGGTGTAAAGTCTTCATGGGGTATAAACACGATTGAAAGCAAGGACCTCTGAATCAGGAAGATAATCAGGCTCCACAACCAACATTTCCTCTCATCTTCTGAAAATTATGGAATCTCTGGGGTATGGCTTGGGGATGTTTTTGTTGTGGAATCTCCACTTATGACCAGGGTTTCTTTTTCTTTT
>SNQJ01S0178089.1:0-19708 GCA_010110895.2 Picea sitchensis | reverse complement strand
ATTAAAAGGATTATTAAGTTCTTAAGTTAGAGAGTGAATCCTAACTAAGTGACAACCTCAAGACTCCCCCCGCTTGTACCAAATAGTTGTTGGGTGCTCAAGAAGTGAGGCAAACAAGGCCCCACCCTAGCTCCATAGGTCAACCCAAGGGAAAGAAGTAATCCCAGAAAGGACGCTGAGCACCGTGAGATTGTCCCCAACCTATCACCTTTCATTGCTTCCTTACAATCCTTGTTTAGATGGAAAATTTGGTTCAGTAGTGAGTGACCTATTAAGTCTAATTAATTTTATGCCCTATGAAACTAAGGTAAATTAAGTTAGTTTGTGTGTTGAGCAAGATGTGCTTGCTTAAAGTGTTAAGTGCTTGAATCAACAAAAATGGAAATTGCTTGCAAGTAAAGGAAAGAACTTAATCAAAATCTAAATCTTGAAAGATCATTGAAGTACTTGAACATTGAACTTGCACAAATGAAAAGATATGTTTGCCTTAAACCATTGGAATTATGCTATGCCCATGATATTGCAAGAAAAAGAAAAGTACTTGTGTAAAGATAAAGAAATGAAATCAAGTACTTAAACTAAATGAATCTTGCAATGAAAATAAGATAAAGATAACACCATAATATTACCATGTCTCAATGGGCCTAAACTAGTATTAAGATTTTTTTAACTTCTACTTCTAGATCATTTTAACCATTCAACCATGAAGAAGTAAAACCATCTATACTAGCCTTACAATTTTGGGGGTTGGCTAGGCCAAGCACACTCCAAGGTGTACGCAAACAAGTTAAGATTAAATGCTTGAAAAAAAATAAACTAAACTAAGAGAACCACATAAAATGGCACAAGGTGGAGGTAAGCCTTCCTATTTTGTGCCAAACAGGGTTGAAAGAACTTGAAATAAAACCAGCCTTTCAACCTTGTACTAATGACAAGTGGGGCAAGCAAATGAATGAAAAATTGAAGAAAATAAAACACTATCATAGCCTTACGGTTTTGGGGGTTGGTTGGGCCAAACTCACTCAAAGATGTAGGCACAAACTAAATAATTAAAACGTAGAAATTTACAATATGAGAAATGAAAGCCTCTTAGGGACTCCCTTGGGCTTGCTTACAATGCTAAAAAAAGATGAGGAGGAAGAGGGTATTGTTACCCAACAATAGGAGGCTCTTCTTGAGTGTTTTGTGGCCCAAAATGGGCAAACACCTCCCCTTGTACTGGCGAGAATCTGAAAAAAACAACGAACAAAAGCTTGCTGGAAATGCTACAAAACACAAACAAAGTTAATGAAAATTTATGTTTTTACATAGAAATTTTCTGCATAAAAATTTCAGCAAGACAAAACCATTTTAGTGACTTATTCCAAATGTTAGATAACCCAAAAATCTGAATGTAATGAACATAAATAACTTGCAGAAATTTAAGAGGCTCAAGATGGATTATGAAGGCAAGTTTTCAACTTGAAACAAGCCTTTCAAGCCCTTGAAGCAACCTGCAAATACTTGTTAAGAAACTACAAGACAAGAGAGATAGTGAGTAGATGAGTTAGAAGAAACAAAATACTTTGCAAATCTACTACTATACTCACTTAGATTCACAATAATACTATTGGAAATCTACCCAATCAAAATACTTTGCTTGTGAAATCTACTCTAGATCTAAAGAATGCATACACAAGTAAAAACCAAACAATGTCACCTCAAATTATAGATGCACCAATAGTACTCTTTGACACACCATTTGTCCTCCAAAACTTTCTATTAGCAAGTAGGAAGTTGCTGCAAATACTTGCAACAAGTTCCTCTCCAAAATTGAGAGCAAGAGAATGGATGAGAGCAAGATGGGAGAGATGAGGAGAGTGAGGAGAAAATTGGGTATAGTAATAGTAGCAATAGAATCGATGAGAAATGAGGGAGACAAGGCCTTCATTTATACTTGGAGAGGAAAAGTTACCCCTCTTGGATGCAAGAGAAGTGTCAACACCCAAGAAAAATAGTCAATCTCAAGGAGGGCACATGTTTAGGGTTATGGAGAGGTGAGGGGGATGAGGGATGGGTAATAAGGATGGGTAATCCCATTTTAGAACACCCAACACTATGTTTAGGCTCTAAGGAGGGCGCACTAGGGGTTAGGGGGGGTATCCCTCTTTAATTTTTAAATTGGGACATTGACTTTCTCAAGGGGGGCGTAACTTTCCTTGGGGAGCAAATAGTATGAAGTGAGTGTAATAGTGAAGGGGTGTAAAAGGTTAGGAAAGGGGTTAGGGTTGGATAGGATAAGGTTTAGGCATCATCTCCCACCTTTACTCTAACCATTTAGCTCAATTTTACAAAAAATGACATTTTGACTATGTCATGACTAGCAATTAAATTGTTGTTTTTGACTGACTAAGACTCATCATGGACAAACACCTAGAAAAACTTGTCCAATTGAGCTTAAACTTGGTCCAAGGGTGTAGGGGGTTTCATTATATTTATTTTGAGTACAAATACCCCTAGAAAAATCCCAAGGACCTATTTTTTACATTTTTCATCACATTTTAATTAAAATTACCCAACTTAGGCAATTTTAATAAATTAAAAAAAACCTATCTAGACTCGACGGAATTCCGCGGAACTTTCAGAGATGTCTTGCATGGTCATTTGCAACATTCCTAAACACTAGCTACCAGAGGATGAAACCATTAAAACGCCTTTCACCACTTTGGAGGAATTATTTGTGGGAGTGAAAAACCTAAGGGAAATTAATAAGGCTGGTTAGGCCAAATTAATAACCTGAGGAAAAAAAACACTCAGTGAAAGGGACTCCTCTAATGATGAAGTTTGTAATGTTCCCCACCTCTTGTTGAAGAGGTATTGAGAAGACTCAGTGGCCTAGGCATCCCCACTAGGCCATAGTCTCACACTAAGGGGAAGGGTCAACCAAACTAAAATTATATTATTAAGTTGACTTGATGAAAAGGTGAAAAAGAGTTAAAAGATAACTCAATGGAGGAATATAAGCACTGGAGGTTGAGTTAGGAGTTAACCCTAGGGGTTAATATAACTCAACAAAGAAATAGAAGAAAAGTATAAAGGGAAGGCTAGGGCGCACCTATTATTCATTATGGATTTTGGTATTTTGCTTGTTGATGCTCTTGAGCATACAATTTTGAGGGTTTTGATATTACAAACCCTAGTGAGTATCTCAGTGGTGAAAGATTCCACTCACCTAGATCCAAGCTTGGTCTCGGGGATGAAATACTCCACCCACACCATTCTACAACTATCATCTATCTAGGAGGACTAGCAGGACCGTACCATTTGGATCAGCAGAGTCGTACCAGCTAGGGTTTTCTTTTAGGGGCACACCACTTGTTAAGGAAGAGTTCAATCCAGCCAAGGGAAGAAGCTTGAGAGTTTTCCAGTATTAGGGTTTTACTTGCAAGACCTTTCTCATCAATTTGAGGGCTTCTTGGAGGAGTTATCACGTCCCTATAATTTACTGCAAGTTGGGACGATTTCAGGAGGAACGGTATGACTTGGAGATTCAACAATTCTCAGATATAGAAGGCTATAGGCTAGATATGATCTTGAGACTTCTCTCAAGTGCTTGTGGATGCCCGATCTATCATTCGGGAGAGTTTCAAATGATTCAGAGGCCCCATTCAGCTAGGCCATACTATTGTCCATATTCAGGGTTTCAGGAGGGCCATGCCATCCTAGGGTTTCTGCAGTTTGAGGAGGAAGCTTCAGTGTTTGAGCTTCATACTTCGGGAGGAGGCTAACCTTGCCTTGATCTATCATTGGGGAGAGTTTGGCAGCATCAAGAGGTCTATATCTTCTAGGAGGGCCGAACCCTTGGTGTCCTTTGTCTTCAACAGGCTGTACCAACAGTCATCAGGGCCGTACCAGTTGCTTGAGGGGAGGCTGAAACCCTGGTCTTACAATTGAGCATTCATATTCTATCGGCATCCTTTGGGAGGCTTGATTTGTATCTCCAGGAGCATTTTGTATACAACTCTAGTATTGCCTTGAAGCCATCTATTCAAATCTTCTTCTCTATTGTATCAGGTGCTTGCTTTCTTATAATAAAGTTCAGCTATTTGCTTACGGTTCCTATCTTGTGTAGTGTTGATGATCTTCATAAGATGGCAATGATGTTTGTGTAAATCCATGGTTAAATAACTGAATAAACCCTAACGCCTAAATATTCATGGTCAACCTGCATACACAACAAATAATAATCAAATCAGTGGTTAGTTAGTGATTCCAAGAAAACAAATTAGCTTGGGATCATTACAAAGTCCTAAAGTAACTGACCTAACTATGATTCATGCAAACCTATTACATTATTATTCCACGCAGCGGAGTGGAAATTCCATTACAAAAATAAGAGTTGAAGGCCATAATTGCCTTGTAGAACAAGCAAGTCTCTGACTTGGTAGCATTTGATGATGCATATCTTCATGGTACATGGAGTTGACCCCCTAGTTGAATAGGTGGTCAACGGGTTGTACCTTGCCTTGTGGGAAGAAGGGGCTAAAGGCCCAAAGGGTAAAAGTAGCTGGCAAAAGATAAAAGCCAAAAGAACGAAACCTTGATATGCTTCGCCCATGGATCCCCGAGAAAAAAATAAAAGGCTTCTCAACAAGAAACAGAGGGACCCATAAAAAAGTAAAATAAAATAAAACAAGACCTAGTTAGACGATGGGGGTATCATCACGAGTTGGCGCCTATTAGGTCCATGGGCATTGTTATCCCCCACTTTTAGGGATAACTAGGAGATCATGTCTCGAGGCCCACAAGTCCTAGACATTAAGTACCGAGAGAAGGATTGACTTTAGCATGGCCCTGGAGGGCCCACCTTTTCTTTCTTCCAACATCTTTGTCTTGTCAGCGACAACAACATCCATCACCATCGACTTGGTCCTGTGTCAAAGATGGTTCTTTCTCCATGAGGTAATTAGTCCAGGTACCATGGTATGTGTCACTTTGATTATCAAAACCATTAAATGTATGCATTTAATTTATTTTATTTCTAACAACTGCTTGGATCTTACACTTGCCCACTTGACCATGTTTGGGGGGATTGACAGGGTGCCTTAGAAAGCCTGTATCTATAGGTTTTGGTTTACCACTGGGGGGTTTTATGAAAATCCATCATCCGCTTCCATCATAACACCACTATTTCATCTTGTTTCCCGCTCACTTATCCCATTACACTTGTCCGGGCACTGGGTTGACCTATTTTCAAGACTGCACCTTATCTCATGGGAAGAAGGGGCTAAAGGCCCAGAAGGTAAAAGCAAGCTGGTAAAAGACAAAAGCCTAAAAATAAAACCTCTAGATGCCTCTCTTAGGGATCCCCGAGAAAGCAATAAAAGGCTTCTCAGCAAGAAACAAGAGGGACCCGAAAAAATAATAAAACAAGACCTAACCAAAGGGTAGGGGGTCTCATCACGAGCCATCCATTTCGGTCCATGGGTACCTAGTAGTATGACATTGCCACCAGCTAGTTACCACGCCAGGGCAGTGACTCTTGGTTGCATGGCCAAGGGAAAGGGGGTCTCATCACGAGCCAACCTTCTCATTTTTGTCAAATTACTTGTGGGTAATACTGTCACCACTGGTCACCACGCCAGGGTAGTGTCCCTTGATTATCTCTTGAACCAAAAAAAGGAAAAAGCAATAAAAGATAAAAGAATGAAAATAATAAGAATAAAAGGCAAGAATGGGCTTGGAAAGAATGCATCCAGGACAGGTACATCTAGCCTTCTAACAAAGGCACACACAGGTAACATTTCTTGCATCCTTATCCCTCATTGCACCTAGATGCTTGGACTTCCCTTGACCACATCACCCACTTACATGGCTTGGATAAGGTCTCTTCCAGGAACTTTCCTTTTCCAGTGGACACTAGCCCAATAGGACGCCTTGTCCTTTTCTCCAGATTTGTATTGTAGGCTTGTGTAACGTCTTTGAGTTGTTAACTGGTGTATTAGGGATTTTATGCACATGTTTAATAATATTGATGATAAGATGTGATTGACATTGCTATGATCCCTATGACTAATGAGCCCATGGAGGGCGTAGCTTTTGATGTGCAGGACCATGCCCGATGGACAAGTGCCATTTGGACCGGTACACATGGGGAGATGATTAGTTCAGGCCTCCATGGGGCTGAAGATCCCATTAGGTGGATGTTGAGACCCCATCAGGGGTAAGAGACAAGACAAGGATGGATTAGGGGCTTTGCACTAGAGGAGAAGAGGACGTTCCACTAGAGGCACTTTGGCAGAGCTTGACCTAGGGGGATTGACCCTCTTTTAGTGGAATGTTGGCCTTAGAAAGCCTGGGACGTCACCCCCGATGACCATGATGTCATCTATCCTATTGGACATCTTGGGAGGCAGACTAGGCAGTATTGGCACGTGTGGCATGATGGAGGAGCCCAAGGAGGGATAACATTTTGCTCCAGGATGCTACATTTTCCCTAAAAGGGGCTAATGTCTCCTTTGGAGGGGCTTGATGTCTCTTTTCAGCTTGATTAGGGTTTTGATTTAACATTTTAATGTAAAAACATTATGATTTAATGTTTTGGCCTTGTTGGCCTTTTACATGACCTAAAATGTAAATTTAGGTCATGATACTGTATAAATGAAGGATTTTCACCTTCATTTTTTCATCACAACTCACTCACTCATTAGTGAGGTCTGAAATTTGTGCCCTCTCTTGGGTTATTGGCTGATTTAGTGACGCGTACTTATTGAAGGAGGATTTTCTTGGCATAATTTGTCATTTCTCTTAATGGAAGGTGTTACAACTAGGGTTTGCAATGCTTTTTCTTGGTGATATGTAAGTATTTTTCTGCAAAACTTCTTGAATGAATGGTCATAGTTTCATTTCTTGCATATGTTTATAATTTTGTTGAACAAAACCCTAGGTGATAAGAACACAAGTAGGTCCTTCTCTCATGTCCCCATTGAGAGAATTTTTAGCCATTGATTGAAGAAGGAGAGAGCCTAACCATTGCTACACTCTCATTCTCTCTTCATTTTTGCTAGTCGTACCTTTCATAAGCTGAGAAGAGGGGGACGCCTTAAGCCTAGGATTTCTACACTTTGGGATGATTTTTCTAGGGCTTGTTGATAGAGCCTTGTTGTAGCAACACTCTGCTTCATCAAACCTTCTTGTCTTGGTTTTATGCTTTATCTTCAGCTAGCCATGATTGCCACCGAGTTAAGGAAATAGGAGAGAGCACCGAGGCCTAGTTATCCTACACCAAGGTGAGCCTCTCTCCCCTAGGGTTTTGACTTTGAGGCCTTGCCTTAGCAACACCTCAAAGCCTCTCCCTCTATTCCTTAGCCGTTTTTACCTTTGTCTCCTTTAGCTCTTGCGTTCTTCACTATTTGACTCCATTAACCCTAAGGCACTGATCTAAAGACCTCATGTGTTGAAGTGAACCTGATCAAAACTACTCTTAATACATTAAATGAAACCCTAACTACTCTAACCCTATTAACTAAAGTGTTTTTGTCATCTCTTGATATTAACACCTTTGTGCAGCTAAACGTTTTCCTTTATAATCAATTGAATGGTGATTAAAGGCATTAATTGAATGAAGTGTTGATTTATTGCATTGAATGCCACATTGTTTCAGCATTTATTGATGAAGTGAGACAATTTTCATTGCTATTTATAAACATTGACCTCGTCAATATTTATTATCAAATTGATTATAAATGTATCAGATAGTCATTAATTTACATGAAGTACTAACCCATTGATCAAAGCTTGCATATATCAATTTATTGTTTCTTTGTCTAAGGTAGGTGTATCTCTTGGGGGTTTTACTTTATTATTGGTCTTTGGCCGAACTATCTGCTCTGTGGTGACTTGTGAGGGGGGAATAACTACTTTATCCTGTAATCCTTGCCTTCTCAAAACCCCAGGTCACCGAGGACGTCTCCCCTGGGCCTTACCTCCCTAAAGAGAAAGAACCATCTCATTGTGGTGACAATGGGTGGGATTGGTTCCTGTTACGCCAGTTTGGCCTTCAAACCTCAAGCCTTTTATCCTTGCTACAAATTGTGCGATAACAGGCATGTAGCGGTATGACACTACCAACAACTGGTCACCATGCCAGGGTAGTGGCTCTTGGTGGCATAGACAAGAGAAAGGGGGTCTCGTCACAAGCCATCCTTCTCATCTCCATGAAATGTTTTTGGGTATCATTGCCACCACTGGTCACCACGCCATGGAAGTGTCCCCTAACTAGTCTCTTGAAAGAAAAAAACAATAAAAATAAAATATAAAAGGCATGAATGGGCTTGGAAACATTTGCATCCATGACAGGTGTAGCTCACCTTCTTTAGAGGCACCCACAGGTAAGCCATACATTTCCCTATTATCACTGCACCCCTTGCTCAGAAATCCCTTACCACCTCATCCACTCACATGGCGTAGATTTGACTTCTCCCTGAAACATCCCACATCCAATGAGCATTATCCCAATAGGACGTCCCAGCGTTTCCTCCAAACTTGGATCATAGACTAGTATAATGTCTTTGATCACTTGTTCAGGTGAAAGGGGGTTTTATGCACATGTTTAATAAATTTCATGATTAGATGTGATTGACATTGCTATGATCCATATGACTTGTGAGCCCATGGAGGGCATATCTGTTGATGTTACAGGTCCACACCTAATGATAGGTACCCAGATGGACAGGTACACATGGGGAGATGATTAGTTCAGACCTCCATGGGGATAAAATCCCACTAGATGGATGATGAGACCCCAGCAGGGGACAAAGACAGATCAGAGGATTGCACCGGAGAGAGAGGAGGACGTTCCACCAGGGCTAGCCTGGCAGGCCTAGACCCAGGGGGGTTGTTCCCTTTCCACCATGACACAGGCCTTGGAAGGCCCATGACGTCACCCTGGTCACCCGTGACATCATCCAATGCTTTGGGAAATTTTGGAGGCAGTTGTGTGCCAAATGGCACGTGTGGCAGGTTCCTGAGGCCCAAGAAGGCCTAACGTTTTGCTCCAGGAGGCCAGTGTTGCCCTAGAAGGGCCTAATTTCACCCTAAAATGGAATGACGTCAAATTTTATACTTGATTTAAGGTTTTAATTATGACATTTAATGTAAAACAATATTTTTGTTGTAAACTGGCCATGTCGACCTTTTTTGACCTAAAGTGTAATTAAAGGTCAGTGATATTATATAAATAGAGAGTCTAAACTCTCATGTTTTCATCATATTTCACTCACACTTGTGTGAGGTCTGAAATGTGTGCCCTAATTAGGGTTTTATGACTGAAATTTAGTGCACACTTGTGGAATGAAGGCTATTTTGGGTGTTTTTGGCATTTTTCTTGGTGGAAAGTTTACAAGTAGGTGATGTGCTAGATTTGCTTGGTGAATGTAAGTAAAATTCTGTAATTCTTCTTTCTTTGAATGGTTATAGTATATTTACTTTTCATTTTTGCTAAAGCTTATGAAATTGCTAGCCTAAACCCTAGGGAATCAAGAACATGTTATTGTCCTTGTTCTAATTTGCTATCCACCTACTAGATTGTGCCAAGAAGCCGGTTCTCCTTGAAGCTTTGCTAGGGCCTTGCCATTGCAACACCCTAACATTAATTGCTTCATCCTAGCCGAATTTGCTTCATCCTTGAGTTAGAGAGGGAGGAAATCTACTAAGGCCTAAGGTTACCTACACCTTAGTAGCTAGTTTCCCCTTAGGGTTTGATAATTGGAGCCTTGGGTTACCAACACTCCAATTCATCAACCTCTCTTGTCTTTAACTCTTCTATTATCATTTACCTTCAACATCTATTGCTTCACTTTGACTCCATTTTCCCTAAGAAAGAACTAGTCTAAGACCTCCTTTGAGTAATTTGATCAAACAACCTTCAAAACCTATTTTTCAAACAACCTACTAACAACTTATAACACTAGAATAACCTAACTTACTAACCTTGTTTCTGCTATTATTAAAGTAATATATAGCCATACTTTGCAGCTTTAAGAGAATATAAAAGAAAATGTAAGAGCTTATTTTACATTGCCCTCTTTGCCTCTAACAAATACTAGCATTTTGCCAAGTTTGTGTTATCATTTCTGGTCATTATTGAAGAAATATTGAGGCATAATTGTGAATCTATTGCTATCTATATTTGTTGTTATAAATTTATGTTTACTTCACATTAATATCAGCCATTTGATTTATATGACAAAGTCTGAGGTTTTATGAAGTACTAACAACAAGTGTACTTGCGAATATATAGTTTTCTTCTTGATTTGTTCCAGGCAGGTACACTTTTGGGATATTGTATCTTAATTGGTTGTTTAACCGGACTTTCTGATTGGTGGTGACTTGTGAGAGGGGACCTTTACTTAGATTTTATCCTTTGCCTTCTCAAAACCCCAGGTCACCGAGGACTTCTCCCCTTGGCCTACCACCCTAAATAGAAAGAGACATCCTATCGAGGTGACATCGATAGGATTAGTCTCTCGTTTCGCCAATTTTCTTTCTTTTACTTTTCTCTTCTATCAAAGTACAAATTGCGTGATAACAAGCTTGTTCTTCAAAAACTGTCCACCAACTAGGTCCCGCAAAAACAATGAATACGCCCTCCAAGGATCTCAAGTCAAATGCATCATGATGAGTAAATCAAATTAATAAAAGAGCCATCTAGGCATGTACATCCAAACCTCCTCATCAAAATAGACAAGTGTTCAAAGACCCTATGCAATTTTCCAAGTTTAAGTATGGGAGGGTTGACAAAGATACCTATTGGGTGAATCGTACCTCAAGTATAGAAGTGTTTCTTGTTATCGCACAAACTGTAGGTTAGGAAAAGACCAACCCAATCCACTAAATGGTGATAACGGTGGGAAACCTTACCCATTGTCACCTTAGATAAACCCCCCCTCGCTTCTGTGAAGGAAGAATTCCCACACAAGGGGGAGTCCCGGGTGACCCTAGGGGGGAAATGAGATGAAAATATATACTTATGAAGAGACTCCCCTATAGGTCAGGTTACTAAGTGGAGAGTGGCTTGACAATGAGCTTCAGAGGTGGTTTATGGTTTCCCAGTGTTTGAGTACCTACCGAAAATGGTTGTACCTGCCTGTTGACCGCCTATCCAATTAGGGGATCAACTCCATGTGCCATGAAGAGATGCATCATCAGATGCTCATTTTTCGAAGATTATTTGGTTCTACAGGGCATTTTTGGCCCCAACACTTCTTTTTGTAAATGGAATTTTCGCACCCCTGCGTGGGTCAATAATGTAATAGGTCTGCATTGGTCATAGTTAGGCCAATTACCTTGGGATGGGTTCATTGGGAGATTTCCTTTCACCGAGGGTTTTTTATCCTCAGGTTATCAATTGGGATTTTCAGCCTTATTGATTTCTCTTGAGTTTTTCCCTCACACTTGCAATAATTCCTCCAAAGTGGTGAAGAGCGTTCTAATGGGCTTATCCTCTGGTAACTATGTTTAGGAATGATGTAAATGACCATGTATGACATCTTAGAAATTTTCGTGGAATTTCGACGAGTCTAGATTAGTTTTTTTAAATTAATTAATTTTTAATTAAATTTCCCTAAGTTTGGAGGTTTAATTATTTAATTAATTAATTATTTTTGAGCAAAAATTGTAAAAAACTAGGTACTTGGACTTTTGATAGGGGTATTTGTACTCAAAAGAAATGGAATGAGACCCCCTACACCCTTGGACCAAGTTTCAACTCAGTCAAACAACTGTTTCTATGGGTTTGTCCACCTGGAGTGTAAGTCAGTCAAAAACAACAATTTTAATTGCTAGGTCATGACATAGCAAAAATGTAATTTTTGTAACAATGAGTTAAAAGGATGATGTAAAGGTGGAGAAAGAATAGAGAGATGTTTCCTAGCCTAAACCTACCTAACCCAACTTTATTTAACCTTTTCAACACCTTCACCCCCTCACATCACTCAAACCCTCACACCCCCTTGGGGATTTACACCCCCCCTAGCATGGTACAACATTGTAACTTGAGTTTTGATGGGTGGTGGACCCCTCTCTTGTGTGGTTTACCTTCCTTTACCCTCCACGTCACCTCCTAGCATAACTCCACTCCCCTTCTTTCATTTATTCCCTTCCACTCTGTTGACCTCCTATTCAGCTAGGGGGTCAAATCCATGTGCCATGAAGATATGCATCATCAGATGCAAACATGTCGAAGACAGTTTGGTTCTACTGGGCAATTTATGCCACCAGCACAATTTTTTGTAAACATAATTTTCGCACCCCTGCCTGGGTTAATAATGTAATAGGTCTGCATGGATCATAGTTAGGTTAGGTACCTTGGGATCTTTTCATTGGGAGAGTTCTTTTCACAGAGGGTTTTTTATCCTCAAGTTGTCAATTGGGCTTTTCGGCCTGGTTGATTTTCCTTGAGTTTTTCCCTCACACTTGCAATAATTCCTCCAAAGTGGTGAACGACGTTCTAATGGTCTCATCCTCTAGTAGATATTGTTTAGCAATGATGTAAATGACCATGTTATACATCGTATAAAGTTTCGCGGAATTTCGTCGAGTCTAGATAGGTTTTTTTAATTAATTAAATTTAATTAATTTTCCTAAGGTTGAGATTTTAATTATATAATTAATTAATTGTTTTTGAGAAATTATTGTAAAAACTATGTCCTTGGGCTTTTGATAGGGGTATTTGTGCTCAAATAAAATGGAAATCCCCCCCCTACACCCTTGGACCAAGTTTTAGCTCAGTCGAACAAGTTTTGTTAGTCATTGGTCCACCTGGAGTCAGAGTCAGTCAAAACAACAAATTTAATTGCTAAGTCAAAAATGTAAATTTTGTAAATATGAGTTAATGGGGTTATTTAATGATGGAAAAGATCAACAGGGGTCGTCCCTAGCCTACCCAACCCACCTTACAGCTTGTATACACCCCCTCACTTGTCCACTCACCCATTTCCTCACGCCCCTAAGGGGATTTGCGCCCCCCCCCCGTCAGCATAAACCTTAGGAAACTCCATTCAATTGACTTGTAGGCCCCTCCCACATGATGTGCGCCCTTCCTAGCCTACCACCTCACCCTCTCTTAGTCCCACACTCCCTCTCACCCTTCCATATCACTTATCCATGCAAAAACCCTATGTTGGTGTGCCCCCCTCCTTGAGATCATCTCATTTTCTTGGGTTTTGACACATGGCTCTCATCCAAGAGGGTTCACTTTGCCTCTTGAGCTATAAAAGAGAGCCTCCCGTCACTCATTTCTTCACCATTCTTTGAGCTAAGGTTATGCTATAGAAATTGCGCCCCACTCTCTTGCTCTTGCCATCATACATCCATCCCATTTTTCTCTTGAGAGCATTGGAGCAATTTGTTGCTTCAAGGCTCTCTCATTTGGATTAATAGGAAGCTTTGAAGGATTTGAAGTAATCAAGAGTATTTTGATTTGCTTCTTTCATATGAGGTGACATTGTTCATTTTTGCATTGTGTATGGTGTTGAGTAGATTCTTGGGCAAAGTAGTTTGCTTGAGTGGATACATCAATAGTATTGTTGTTGATCTATATATGTAAATTAGTTGATATTGTGAAGTATTTCATTGTGTTAGCTTACTCTCACATGTTATCTATTGTTATACCTCATATATTGCTTGAGTTTTGTAGGTTTGTCTCTAAGGTGTTGTTGGGATAGTCTCAAGAAGGGGTTTCCATCAAGATCTTCTCACACTTCTTACTTATTATAATCTGATATTTTTCTGTTCATATCCATTATATTGTTGTAGCTAACCATCTTAGATAGGTCAATAATTTCAAACTTTAGTTGGAGATTTTTTTTTGTGTGAAAAAATTCTGCGTAAAAACCAGAATTTTTTCTTAACTTTGTTGTGTTGTGCAACATTTCTAGCAAGCATTTGTTTGCTGGTTTTTGCAAGTTCTTACCAGAAACAAGGGGATATGCTGCCCAAATCCACTCTCACAACACTCTAAAAGAGCTTCCATTAGCTGGGTAACAACTCTCTCTTCTTCCTCATTCATTTCTATCATTGTAGCAAGCCCTCGGGAAGTTCCCTTGAGGCTTGCATTCTATTGTATAGTTTTAGCCTTATATTTCTTTGTTGTAAGTTATTTCATTGCCTACACCTTGGGAGAGTGATTGGCTCGGCCAACCCCCCCAAAATCGTTGGGCTAGGAGATAGAATCTTTTTTAGCATTTTTTTATTTCTTGCCCCACTTGTCATTAAGACAAAGTTGCATGGCTAGGACTGCTTAATAATAATCGTTGTTAATTTCCTTTACAACCCTCTTTGGCACAACATTGGTAGGATTTCCTCCACCTTGTGCCATTGTGAGTGGTTTATTTCTATTTTATTTCCAAGTTTTTGCTTACATAATTGCCTACACCTTGGGAGAGTAACCCCCAAAATCATATGGCTAGGATGTTAGTGATGTGTTGATGGTTTATATGTTTTAAATGGATTAAACTTCTCTAGAGTAATCATCACATGTTATATCATCTTAGTTTAATCCCTTAAGGCATACTTCCATTTACATGCTTTAGTTTTATTCTTGCAAATGTTTGTCTCTTTAGCATGGTATCTCAAATGGAGTAGATTACATGGTTAAATAATGTCTTGAAGCAATCTTTTATTTCTTGGGCACACATAACTCTCATGCTTTCATTTGGTTTTGATATATAAATGGTGTAGGAGTTAGCTTTCATTTTCAGCAAGTATCTTGTCTTAAGCATGATAACTCACATGGAATAGATTATGTGTTTGAATGGTTAAAATCTCAAGTGTTGTTCCATTTGGCAAGTTGTTCTTGCCCCTTTCATAACGTTTTCTTACATATCTTTCACATGTTATTGGTTATCAAATAGTGATGTAAATGGTCTCTTTTTCCAGCTTTCAATTCATGCTCTAGATGTGGTGTTAGTCTTCAATTTCGTAATCTGCAACACACTTCACAACAATCATTTACAATTTCGGTTTTGGGCATAATTCATCATTTTTGGGCACTTAAAACTCATCTAAAACACTCATAACACACCTTAAGACTTACCCATAAGTCATAATAATATTTTATACCAATTAGGACACTTAATTCCACCATCTTCACCATCTAAAACGGTTTGAGGAAAACAACGAAGGGTGTAGGTAAGGAACTGTCTCACAACGCATAGGATGTGTCCTCTCCGGGAAGTACTCTTACTTTAGGGCTGACCGTGAAAGCTAGGGTGGGCCTCATTGCCTTACTATCTTTAGCATCCGACAATTATTTGGCAATAGGAGGAGGAGTAAGGTTTGAAACTTAGTTAGGAGGGCAAGTATAATTTATCAAATCTTTAAACAACTCTTAACCACTTAGACTTTTAGACAATCTTTACTTGGGTATATCTTATGGTGGTTGTTTAGAATAATACATTGCAAGCACATGTACATCTCTTATATTTCATGCAAATGTGGTTAAGTTTCTAAGTGTTAAATCTTTGATTTTGGTGAGCATTTATCTTTCAAGTTATGCTCTTTGTGGTGTGATTCAAGAAGAAGTTGTGCATCCCATTTGGAGGCATCATCTTGTTGAGTCTTGAGTGCTTTAGTGGTTGCCATTGAAAAGTAGTCCAATAGAGTAAATGTTATTGGGGCATGCTTGGCTTTATGTGAATGATCTCAAGGTTTTGATATCTTTTGGATTCTCACATTTAAGCACTTGTTAATCTTGTCTACTTGTATCTATCTTTCATTATTGTGAGTACTTGTATCTTGGTTGTGGATAATTGTAACTTCACTTTAATTGTAATCTTTATTGTAATTAAACTCCCTCAAACTTAGTTGAACCCTTGCCCAACCTTTAGACACTAGTCTTAGTTGACTTAGGGAAGGGCTTGCTTGTCATTGAAAATCTTGCACTTTGTTTTTGCTACCTTAGCATCATAGGTTAGTTTTTCCTTTAACCTTTAACAAATTAAAACCAACTCCTAGAACTTCAAAGTTAAATCAAATCTAGTAACTAGGGTCTACCCCCATTGGCTTCCCTAGAAGTAAGCCTAGAAGGAAGAGGTTCCAGTCAAGGTGGCAGTGTGGACTGTGAACCTAGGCATTGTGCCTCCAAGGACACACTAAGTGAGTTGGACTTTGCTCACGTTTGCAAGTGTGTATTAGGACGACAACATATTTGGCATCGTTGTTGGGGATAAGTCATTTATCCTTGGTCAAAATGACCTAACTTAATTTTTTAAGAACTAAGTAATAAAAACTTTAGTCCCTAAAAATTCATTGAACTTTTATTGGTTGACTTTGTGTGTTTCCTTTCCAAGTGGCGACTCCATTGAAAAAATCTGTCAAGTATACTACTAGGAACACTTCACAAGGAGTGATTTATTCTTTTCCTGAACTTGAAAAGGTTTATAGGAGGAGGCTAAATCGCCTTGATCCTAGAAGGCTACTTGAAAGTATTGGGGAAGAAGCACTCAATGATATCCAATACTTGTTCCAAAACAATAATCAACAAACTGTTAATAATCCCACTAATAATCCTAACTTAACCGTGAGTATATTTTTGAGACCTTTGAACTTTGCAGCAATCCAAGGTTCCCCTCATGCAGTTCCTGAGAAGGCCATTGACAAGTTGCCTACCTTTCAAGGGAACAATGCTATTAGTGCCAAGTCCCACATCCTCAACTTTCAGATGTGTGTGGAAAGATATTGTAGAGGTCATGATGAAGAAGACGTAAAGATGACTTTGTTTGTATATTCTCTTGAAGGAGATGCTACTAAATGGTTTACTGATTTTTCCACAGCTAAGTTTAGCACCCTTGAGGAAATATTGAATGAGTTTAGGAAGAGATGGGGTGATCAAAAGGAACACAGATTTCATCTTGCTGCTCTCACCGCTAGCCAAAAGAAAGAAAATGTATCTATGGTTGAATTTAACACTAAGTTTAATAACTTGGTGAAGAGCCTTCATAGGGACATTAAGCCCTCCAATGTTGCAATTTTGATTTATTATATTGAGGCATTTGAAGGTGAAATGAGGTATGCCTTAAGAGATAAGGATCCTCAAACTTTAGAAGCAGCACAAGCTACAACTATAAGAGTTGAACAAAATATGCTTGAGGCTAGGAAGTCCAATATTCCTGGTTTCACAAGGGGTTCTTCTTCAAAGGTTAATGATGAAAAGAAGAAGGAACCAAAGGGTCAAGAGTCATCAAGTGATGGGATTAAGGAATTGACCCAGCTAATTAAGAAAATGGAGATTAACCATGCCAATCATATCAATGCCTTGCAAAATAGGTTGATTACTATGGAGAGGTCCCAAAACAATAGACAACAACATAAGCCAAATGATAACTGGCCAAGAACACCTCCCCAAAATGATCAAAGGCCACCTAATCCTTTTGAATCCACCAACTTGGTAGATCATCAAGCTATACCTTATTATAGGCCTTGTGGTGAGTTTCATGAGGAAGCTACTTGTCCAGTTTTCCTTGAGGATTGTTATAATGATTATGGAAATGAACAGATAAATATGTGTGGTAGAAAGTACTATGGAGGCATGTATGATTGGATGAATGATAGTGGTCATGGAAGTAGTGGAAACTTCATGAGTGGTATTGTTGATAAGGCAACATAAAAGTACGGGCCCAAGCCCACACCCCAACAAATTGCAGAAATGGCTAAGTATAAAGGCATTACATACCAAAGGAATGGAAATAAAGGTCATGATAAAGGTCAAACTAGTGTTCCCAAGGTATCACCAAGTCCTCCTAAGTCTAATGTACCTATTAATGCAGATTTGAATATTGACTTAGGTGGTTGGCTGAATAATGCAAAGATTTCAGAAATTATGAAGATCCCTTCTCAAAAGGAAAAGCTACTTAAATCCATAGAAGAACCCCCTAAAAGTGTTGTGCAGAAGCAACCAGCCATGGCCTACCAGGATGCACCAGTGATTTTATAGAATTGGGATAGGAAAAATGAGAAGAATTTGTCTTTATACCTTTCTCTACTTGTGAATGACAAAGTGTTACACAATTGCATGCTAGATTCAGGAGCAAGCTCTAATGTTATGACTAAGAAAGTAATGAAACAGTTAAACTTAAGAATATCTCGACCTTATCATAACATTTGTGCCTTGGATAGTCAAACAATTGAAGTATATGGATTGATTAAGGGTTTGCAAGTGCACTTAACAGTATTTACGGATATTATGATTGAAATGGATATTGTAGTGATTGATGTTTTGGATCTTTGGGGAATGTTGTTGAATAGAAAGGTAGCTGTAGATTTGGGTGGTAGTTTACAAATGGATCTATCTTATGCCGCCCTCCCTACTCTAGATGGAAGAACTTTCAAGTTGACTAGGGAAGTGTATAGAAAATACCATGTGGAAGACCCCAAGAACCCCAAAAATGAGTTAAAATATGATGATGAGGGTCTTGGTAATTATGCCAGTTTGTCTAAATCCATTGTGCCCCTAGAAGATAAAGTCCAAGATAATGAGTTAGACAAAGTGTGGTACATGAACTTTGATGGTGTTTTTTCTAGAGCAGGAAAAGGTGCTAGAATTGTGCTTCAAGCTCCAAATGGTAAAGTGTCAAAGTTTGCTTATAGATTGGAGTTTGATGCAACCAATAATGTGGCTGAGTATGAAGCTTTGATCCTTGGTTTAGAACTTTGCAAAGATAGGGGAGTTAAATGTCTAAATATCAAAGGGGATTCAGATTTGGTCATACAACAATTAAATAATAAATTTACTTGCAAATATGAGAGATTGAAAGGTTATAGGAATACAATTTGGGACTTGATAAATGATCTAGATGCTTTAAACCTGATTGCTATTGCTAGAGAACAAAATTTAAAGGCAGATGAACTTGCAGTAGTAGCTTCCACGCTTCAGCTTCCAGATAGTTTGATTGATGAAAATATTTAGGTGGAAGTGATTTTTAGACCCTTAGATCCTGATAACATAAACCATTGGCAGGTTTTTGATGATGACAAATAGGTTATCAAGTTTTTGACTCATATGCATGAGTTTTCAGATTTTGGCATCAACATAAGAGAGGAGGGTTGTAATTATACTGGAAATGATGATAGGGTGAAAGTACCCCCTAGGCGAGTTGTGTCCTTAGAAAGGGACTTTGATAGACTAGATGGTCACAAGCAAAAACAAGACTCAAAGAAAAAATTGTGTGATCACCTAGAAGTTAACATTGGAACTAATGAAGAGACTATGATGATAAAGATAGGCAAGACTACCCCTATAGAAGAAAGGTATGAAATTGTTAAGTTATTGAAATAATATAGGGATGTCTTGGCTTTCAGTTATGATGAGTTCAAGGTCTATAGGGAGGATGTGATTCAGCATGTGATTCCTCTTAAGGAAGAAACCAAGCCCTTTAGACAGAAATTGAGGCAAATGAACCCCAAGTTAGCTTCTTTGGTCCAACAGGAGTTACAGAAAATGTTAGAGGCATGAATCATTGCCCAGACTAGACATTCTTCATGGTGCTCAAACTAGGTTGTTGCTAGGAAGAAGAATGGAAAGATGAGGATATGTATTGACTTCAGGAATTTGAACATTGCTTGCACAAATGACCACTACCCCCTTCCCAAGATGGAAACTTTACTTCAAAGAGTAACAGGATCATGAATGATTTCCATGCTTGATGGTTTTTCAGGTTATAATCAGATCAGA
>SNQJ01S0178088.1:0-19729 GCA_010110895.2 Picea sitchensis | reverse complement strand
TGCACTATTGAAAATGCATGCATATTTTGAGTTGACACAAATGTCCATCGTATAAAATATTGGAACTCAGACATGTTCAACCCCGAGGTGCATATAAAATCTAGGTTTAGATGGTTCTTCTCTAAGTAATGAATCAGAGCAGCCTAATAGTTTAAAGGATGAACATTCTTACCCAATTGTGTGTGATAACCCTAATGATGGGGAAAATTGTTCAGTGTGTCTTTGTAGTTTGCAAGAAGATGAAGTTGTAGGGTTGGATAAATGTCACCATTTTTTTCATAGAGAATGTATCACACAATGTTTTAAAACTCGTCCATCTTGTCCAGAATGTATGACAATTTATGGCATACCTACAGGGACACAACCTCCAGGTGATATGAGCATCTGGTACATTCCAATTAGAAGTCAACAGGTTTGGGATGGCCTTCAGAGATATCTAGGCATTGATAGTATTAAAATCACATATACATTTCCAAATTGAATTCAAGTATTTATCATTTATGGTGACTTAAGACTACACATAATTCATAATCTTAGTGTTCTTTGAGCTTGACCTGTTCTGGTTTATGGTTGCTATAAGGGGTGGAATATGATAGATGAAACCAGATGATGTATTTTAGGTCTAGAGATACTAACTTGGTCATCATTGTTACCATCCTTACTGATATATTTATTGTTTTGAAAAAAAAATTAGGGCATTGTTGTTCCTTGGTATGTTCTTTGCTGGAGAACTATTCCAAGGCACCAGTTAATCAAAATGATTTAGTGATCACAAATTTGGTTATCACAATGGATTACTGTGGGTTCCAACTCATCACTGAAAAACTCTGAGAGTATCTTTCTTATCCACAATGCTTCTCTACTAGAAACACTTGCAACAATGTATTATTCCTCTATAATGCTCTGGGCTATGGAGCCCTGTTTCCTCCTGGACCAGAAGAACATAGCTAAACCCAAACTTAAACAATATCCGTAAGTACTCTTTCAGTCCACTATAATTCCCATCCAATCTGAATATGTATATCCATGAAGCATTACACCTCCACTGGAAGTGTATCTAAGCTCATAGGCTATAGCCCCCCGAACATATCTCATAATATGTTTAACAACAACCATATGAATATGCTTCATTTCACACATGAACTGGTTGATGGCATTCACTGCATGATAAATATTTGGTCTGGTATGTATAAGATACATCAAGAACCCAATGATCTACTAATATATGGTGAGGTCTTCTGTATCTGAACCTGTAGCTTGGCCTTGTAACTTCTTCAGGTTAGAAGACATTGTTTTGGACATGGACTTATAGTTCAACATGCCAAGTCTGTAGATCATATCAACTGCATACTTTCTCTTATGATATAAGGATCTCACCTGGTTTCTACCACACCTCTAAGATTAGAAAATAATGAAAAAGACTCAAGTATTTCATTTCATATTCTACTTAAAACTCCCTCTTAGTCTGAGCTATCAAATTTTCCCTTCCTGGAAGGAATAGATCATCCTAAGATAACAGGATGATTCTATTCAATATTTATATAAAGATTGGGATTTGCAATACTCTTAGTGAACCTAATATCATGTCGAGACACTGTCAATTCTTCCATACCAAGCTCTCGGAGCTTGCTTCAATCTATGGAATTCTTTCCCATGGATTACGAACCCCTCAGGTTGTTCGATATAACCTCTTTCTCAACTTCATCGTTAAGAAAATCAATCTTAACATATATCTGGTGAAGTTTCCAATAAAAAATAGTGGCAAGAGAGATAATGATCCTGATGGAAGTAATATGGTAATAGGAATAAGGATCTCTTCATAGTCAATCCCTTATTTCTAAGAGAAGTCACGAGTCACAAATCTAACCTCAATATTTCCATCTGTTGCATGTCATGGCCTAAATCACATACAGGGACTGCTCCCTCTGAGTCTCATAATGTGCCTGCCTCTCTGCATGTGCAAACTGGCTCCCTCTGAACCTACAAGATCCTTTGACTAATGTTGTATCTCTTCAAGAAGTGCTTGGTTCCTGTTCCAAGTTTAATATGAAAAACTTGAACTTGTTTTGGGTTGAAGACACATGTGTACTTTGTAGCCTACTACCAACTGTAGTTATCTGGGGCATATTTTGTGTATGGATTATTTGTTAGTTCAAGTAATTGTCCTACTAGATTGATGTATATGCAAGACCCCCTTTTATAAGGGTTTCGTTCCTGATCATAGTTACTTACTAATTCTTAAACTGATCAAATTGGATCTTTTGAAGGAAACAAATATCTGTAATGCAACCAATAAATTCTCGCAGCAAATTCTGTCGAAGTTGACATGGGAGAGCCCAAGTAGGATAAAATGCATATGGGTATTTTTGGCTACACAATGTAACGTAAGAGTGCCCATGTACGCTCAATTTTAAAAATACTGAGAATCCCTCTTTGAGTGCCAAAGGATTTGAAAAAGGAAACTTGAACATGATCTCAAGGAATCTGCAACAAAAAACCAAGGATCCACCAAAGATAAAGAACACTACCCTCCAGATTCTCCTAACAAGAAATCTTTCTCAACTAGTATTGGTCACTTCACCAATAATCCAAACAAGTTTACTTTGGCACCCAAATTTACATCCCACAAGTGTACAAGAGAATAAATAAGATAGCCTTTCACTATCCCCTCTACTTAAAACAGTCCAAATAGTACAAGAGTAACCATATGCCAAAAATCCCATCTCTTCTTCTTGAATCTTATCATGAACCCTATTGTATAAAGAAGATAAAGTATAATGAAAGAGACAAGTTCGCTTTATCTATCTTAACACAAGCATGTGTTCAATATGAATTCTGAAAGGACTTCTCCTTCCTTTATTTAATGAACGTGATGGAGGAAAACAATCATAACATAAAAAAATAAAGTTATGTAAGTGGTAATCATGATCATAAGGAAGACATGTGCCACTACATGCTTGCTCTATCCATTTGTGGATAGGGCTGTTATAAAATCTGCAAGGTGAATATGGTAGCCCATCATTAAGACATAAAAAAAAAATCATCAACAAAAGTATTCAAAACTCCCCCAGCCCTTGCATTGCAATGATTACCCTTAGAGGCACCTCAGAATTGATCGCCAATTAACCCTAGACTCAGAGTAGGTTACATTGAGTGCTTACTTGCTTGTCTTCTATATGAAATTGTAGTGACAAGGTGAAGGGAGATTTAACCATAACAAAATCTATATTGATATAAACTCTCATTTTACAAGATTGAAGAAAAGTATAAGAAGAATGATGTCATACAAAGGGAAGGATTAGCAAACCTATGCACTTAGAAGATAACCTTGAACAACAAAATCTCTGAAAGGATCAATCTTCCACCCAATGCGGGGAGCTTTGCCAAACTCTTCTTGATAAATTGGTGCCCAAGGGTTGTTTGATATAATATGTCCACATAAAAAGTAGATGTTTAATCAATCATGCATCATCCCCCATTTAAATTCAAGTTGGCCAGATTCAACAAAATTTCTAACAATTTCCCTTTTTTTCCTCTTTTTTTTGTTGCCTCCACCACCTTTAGAAAAATAAACTTGCAGTTTGGGTTTTCTTGCAAAGCACTGATAAAAAAATCTAGGATGTATTCTATTGTTGCTACCTGAAGAGAACTGTTAGAGCCAACAAAGTATTGATCGATTGTCTTGGGCCATCCAACATTGTCATGCATGCGAGGAACTAAATAAACATGCATCTTTCCTTCTACTGGCCCTGCTTTGGTTTTATACTCAATTGCTAAGGATTTCCAGAAACATAGATTGATCAGTAAGATGAAATGCAAATCCATTGAAGCTTGACCCGCCCATGTTGGCAATGTTTTTTGCGGTTTCTTTCATGGATCCTGTAACATTTATAGCCTTTTCCTAAGCGGGGTTGGTATAGAATGCCAGGAAGTAGCAAAATATCAAGGGCACTATAAAATGATGTACACACGAAGGTTTCCCTATTGGGGTTACTATGCAGAATTTGGGATAAATAAGTGGTTTGGTCATGGTGGGTGTCATAAATTAGATCATCTTTTCAGTAAGAAAAAATAACAAAAATGTTCACCTTCAGAAAGCAAAATCAAAAAATGAAACTAGGTGCTCTTAAAAGGGTCATCATATAAGTACTCTCTCTCTGCTTCAAAAGTCAGAAAGTCAAGGAGAATAGAGTAGTTTGTGATTTTGTTTCAATGACTGGTGATCTACAAACCCTAAGAAGTGGATCTACATAGGCTCAAGTCTGCAACACTTGAGCTCTTTTCACGCACTAAGCTATGATTCCATGTTAGAATTAAGGGAAAATGAAAACAAAAAAGTTTTATTATTTTTTGTTCACTAGATCGGCATAAAAAAGAATAGATATACACAGATCTGGAAACAAATAAAATTTTGGAGTATAAAAATAAACTTCTATCTTACCTCCTGATTCAAAGATAGATGTACATGTCACATGTTTACCTCCTGATTCAAAGATAGATGTACATGTCACGTGTCTGTATGTATGCCTTTGTAAATATGCTCATAATTTAGTTTAGTTCATGGTGGATCAAACCTCTAGGGTTTGATCTTTTTCAAGAGAACTGTGGGACAATTTTCCATAGATAGAGACCCCCAAATACACAACAATAAAATCACAAACATAACATCAATACCCCTAGCATAAAAACCATTCACTGGACAATGATATAGCACAAGATTGAGAACTGGATAGGTAAGCAAACCCTCCAGTAGAAAACATCAAAGCCTCACTCAAAAAATCCGGACAATAAGCTGAAAACAACCACAGGGATCATATCACTCCATGCAACAACCATAAGGTATCCCACTCAAAATAGAAGAGGGCCCAGAGAGAGGTCACAACACTTGCACACAGGTTCGTGGGCCTAAAGAGAAATATGGCACCTACAAAACATACCCGACAACTAACGGGAGGCATCTCTATGCAAGAGAACACTCTAACATCCCTAGAAGGTACCTCACAGTTCAAAAGAGGTAGATCCATCATACATTTCCATCCAACACAAAAATTGCAGATCTGAAACTGATGTAATCAAAGGAAGCTAACGCATCAACAAGAGAGCATTCATTGAGGTAGCTGCAACAATAGAAACTTATATGTGCATATCTATCTTCATAAATACAACAACCAAAATGATTTCTCCCTCAGAACTACCTCAATTCAATCAAGAAGATGCCAACTTCCCTTATTTTCATCCTAGAGTGATCCTCCAAGTAAAATTTGAGGCTATTGCTTATGCCCGAAAATAAGATAGGAAACCAAGGAAACTACAATTCCTCATCAAATCTGAAATTGTATGATATTTCTCCACTTCCTAATTAGCATGATGCCATACACCAATAACATCCATGTTACTAGAAACGGGAAATAGAAAACAAAATAGGAAACGAGAATTGAGTGAGCGAGAAATTGGTCTAGAGGGTTTGGAGGGATAAGGAAATGAACCCACCACCTCCTCCTCAATTCTTCCAATGTATATTATGCATATAAATTGATCAACAATGTACTAATGTTATGTCATGATGGGAATGGGAAAGAGAAAACAATCCTTGATGAGGTGTGTATATACAAAGATCTAATGGAATAGGAGGTATACAAATCTCTATATGTCATTGGCGGGGTATACCAAGCCTTTGATGGAACTCTGTTAATTTTTTTTCTCATAGGAAACCTTTTAATAGAAGTTGGGGAACCACTTAGTGGCAATTCTAACCACATGCCTCAAAGAGATTGGAATCTTGGTGGCCAATGAACCCACCACCATGTTTTCAAATCATAATTGTTTTAGAAGTGAATAGGTGAACTCTGGAAAACACAACCCCCAATGATTGCAACATTGTTTGGAGGAGGGACAAACTATGTTTATTTTCCAAACATGCTCGAGTAGATTACAATTCTAATGAATATATTTTCTCATTATTATATATGGTTTTATACGCTATCAAGAAATTCACAAAGACTCTATAATAATTTTATATATTTTAGTAAAATATTCACTTAAAAGATTTATAATTTTAGTGAAAGATTCGGCCAAGATTTTACAAGATTATATATTTGAATAAATGACTGGCCAAAAAATATATATGCATATTATGTTATTGATAAAAATAGCCTTAATTTTTCCTATGTATCATGGGGATTCTACCATTTATTATACATATAAATTTGGGGTTCTTAAAATCACCCCGCTTGATGTAACATTTGTTTCCAAAAAATCTGAAGTGCTTCACATTTGCCTAATCTCCTTCCACAGTCATATGGAGTTTTCATGGTTGTTTCTGAGCATTAATTTGTTTGAATGTGAACTGCCAGATGTAATCGCTTGTAGTCCAAAAAAATATCACAACTTTGAATCCATTATCATTGTTCGAGCCATTGCATCAGTTCCTATTCTTTCAACAACTCCATTCTCATGAGGTGTCCTAGCTGAAGGAAATTTCAAGCCCTTTTGGTTCCATGATTGTTGTAGAACTATAAATTCCTTTTGAGGTGAATTCTCCTCGACATCCCGATCTAAGCATTTGATTCTTGAATCCATCTTTATTTTCAACCATTTCCTTGTAGATCTTGAAATTTTCAAAGTTTTAATTTGTTCTTGAGAAAGCAAACCTAAATACCCTTATAATCATCTTACCAACATAAAAGTATCTCTCACATTTTAAGCCTTTGTTGTAGTTGGTCCAACTAGATCAAGATGCACAATTTTAAATGGTTTTGTTGTTGAATATTCCCTTTGATTTGAACCTCGTTTTGTTTGTTTTCTTCCTCCTTGTTGGCAATGCTTGCATAAAGTGTTGGTTGGTTTCGAGGGGCATTTCTCTGACCGCCGTTTTGTTGATTTGGACAAGGTTATCAAAATGCATGTGACCCATTCTTCGTGGCCATAGCCAACTTTTATCTTCCCTTCCTAGACAACACTTTTCATTTCCAATTTCATTAACACATATATGTTGCTTGAAGTTCTTGTAGCCGTAGAAACCAATTTCCCTGAAACTTCTCTTATTATTTTGGAATGAAAAGTAACTTAAGCACCCTCATCACACATTTGACTCCACACTTAAAAGATTTATATTTCATCTCTACCTAGAATACATTTTCACCTTTTCATTCTTGTCTCCAATCTCGTGACTATGCCTCTTCCAATGATTTTGATGAATCATCATTTCCAAAGGAGATGATCCATCTCTTTCATCCGCAATGCAAACTTGTCTCTCATTCGCCATGTGTTTGAACATCCACTGTCAACATACCAACCATGCTTATTTTGTTTAGCTTGTAGAGCGACTGGCATTCTTCATTTCTATACTGACCTTGCTTTCTTAAACATGTCATTTTCTGAGATTCTTGCCAGACCAAGGAGGTTCTTTAGAGAGATCGGTTATTCTGCAATTTTGCCATGTGTCCAAATTGTTACATTTGTAACATTCCACTTCTGCTCAAGGATTCAAACCCTGCTGTAGCCCTTTCTTCTCCGTGTTTCACTAGGGCTTCTTGAATAACTCCCTTTGTGTATGGCTCTCAAAGTAGCTATTGTTCTCAAGTATTAGCTCAATTTTACAACTTTATGTCCAAAAATTATTACAAGAATAACATAAACCAAAAAATATAGTTTGATACTCCTGTAGTTGAAGATCTTATGAAAGAGGTGCTCTTATGAATCCTTTCTTTCTTGGAGCGCCTTTCATCCTGCTGTTGATTCTGGAACCTAATCTTCTAAGGAGGAGTGTCTCTTGAATCTTCCTTGTATATCTTTTTATCCCTTTGATTGTTTCTACAATGGATTGTTTCTTTTGCCTCGTTGTTTTGGAGCTGATCCCTTTTCTCAAGGTTTGATCGTATCCAAGTCTAGACTTTTCATAAAATAGCTTTTGATTGCACATAATTTCATCCGCACCCTCGGTTGGCTCTGCAGTATATTTTTGTTTCATCCTTTCTTAGTGTGACAACCGCTCTAGGTTTCCAATGATCTCGTCTTTTCCTTCTAGATGTTCTTTGAGTGTCTTCAATTCTTTTTATCTTCTTCTATTTGAACCTTCAATCTTGTAATCACTTGTTCTAGTTCCTTGAGTGTCTTTTTCTTATCTAGTCTTCGCTTGTAGTTTCTTATTTTTCTTTTTTTTTTTTTTTTTTTTTTTTTCCCTTTTTTTTTCCTAAGTCAACTTCAATTTCTTTCTATACTCTTCTTCGAGTCTTCTTTTTATCGTATATTTCACTACAATAGAACTCTCCCCGTTTACCATTTCATCTTCATCCATGATGAGATGTCTTTGCGCAAGTTTTCTTGAAAACTTCTTTGTAGTTCTTTTTACCTTTATATCTTTGTCTACCTTTTCGCAGTTCCTCTATCATTTTTCTTATGAGTACATTTGTTGTAAGCAAAACATTCAATACCATCACAATTAAAAAAAATTAAGCGAATCTTACCTTCTCAGACTCACTCTGGTTCCTTTGTTCACTTTTGACGGTATACACTTTCATCATCATCTTCCCAGACATCACAATGCTTATTCTTTCTTGTTAATTTTTCTTTCTTTGGTTATCTTTTGGATGCTCTTTGAAGGTCATTTCTTACACTGATTTTCCTTAGTTCTCATCTGTACTGCGGAAGATTCCATGTACCATCCATGCTATTGGAGTTTAGATCCCATCTTTCTAGTGCTGATATCTTAGGTTGATCTCATAGGAAGAGATCTTAGTACCTTTGAACAATCACAAATTCTCGATTTCTTCTCCCAATCCTATGATTGCATTCATTGTTTTAATCGACTGCATAGAAGTAGTGGCTGATATCTTCATCTCCTTCATTTTAGTTGTTCAAACTCATCTCCGGTGAAGTTTGAAGCTTCTGATGGATTCTTTGACCTCCTTCATAAATATTTCAAGCTTGTCCCAAATCTCTTTTAGCAGATTTATAATGTGCAACTTTTGTATCATGATCAAAAGTGCATTTATGGCTTTGGGAATTACTCACCAGCCAATTCTTTTGTCACTTCTTGTTGGTGGAACTTTCAATGTATCCATCTACAATTGACTGCCAAACTTGAAATCCCTGTGCCTCAGATATATATGTCTTTCATCCTTATGCTCCAAAAGCATTGGCTTTTGTCCATCAAATTGTGGTATTCCATTTTCTTATAATGAAGTTGGTACTTCCATGATCTACCTTTCGCTGGTTAAACTAATTTCTGAACCTCGCTCTGATAGAAATTGTTGGATTACCGAGGGGGGTGAATCAAGCATTAACGCATTATAATTCCTGGCTCTTTCTTCAAATGTTATCACAGAATTATTATCCACAATGATGCGAATAAATAAACAATCACACACATGCACAAGATAATCAGTTTTACGTGGAAACCCAAATCGAGAAAACCACGTAAATGCTTTTTCTTATATGTCTTGAATACTACATTCATTGAAGCACTAACTTCCTTTGTTTCCAGCGTGAATCGGAAGGAGGTTCCAACCTCCTAGTTTTTCAAGCTACAACCATAAGAAGCTTCAACTCCCTCAAATCTCTCGGGTTACAACTAGAAGGAGGCAACAAATGTTCTTCTCAAGCAACCGAAAGGTGGCTACAACCACTGCTCCTGTTCTCGGCTCCTTCCACCGGCAGAAGTAGAATGATGGAACCACTGCCACAATTATCATCATGGGAGATATACTGCTGTAAACTTGTACCAATAAGTCTGAACCATGCATCAACTGTGCCTGTCTAAATCAACTCACAGACATAAACAATCGCATCAACTATGCACCAACCTCAGCAATCAACTCAGACATAAACAAGTGCATCAACTATGCACTCACCAGAATCAATCTCAGACTCTTAAACAAGTGCATCAACCATGCACCAACTCTACTATAACCAAGTGCGACCAATCAAGTGTGTGTCTACTACTCATAAACTATGAATCAATAATATGTACCAACATCATCAACTATACACCTCATGTGTGTATGCCAACTCATCAACTACTTGTCTCAACCAATATGTACTCTCAAAGATGTACCTCAACCAAAAGCCCTCATCAATTTCATCATCCAAATTGATTTGTAGCTCTGTAATAGACCTAGTGTATATCTGTTCTTCAAATCTTCCTTAACTTTTAAAACAAGATACTTGCACATCAAACTTTTTTCTTTAGTCTCACATGCCCAGCTTTGGATTAGTCAACAACCCTAACTTGAAGTAATCATAATTTTGAACTTAATGTATAAATATCTAAAACTAATATACAATGTTCTTTCAAAGGTGTTTTATGCAATTCCTCCAAGGTAATTACTTGGAACCTCTCTAAAAAGGAGTTATAGCAAAATGGCATACCTTTCTGAATTCATGCTTATTCTAGAGAGAGGGACTTTGTAGAGCATGCCCCAACAAAATATTTGATGAAATGATCTAAACCTGTTACACAGCATACTAATGAAATCTAACCAACACATTTTGTTCTACTCAATTTGGATCTTTTATGAAGAAGTTATGACGTTATTTTTATCCGAAACCTGCCTTTGACTAGTTTTAGGACTAGCCAAGAACCCTATTTTCCATAGAGGTGTAACTCAAAAATACAATGACACACAAGCTGAATTTCTTACCAAAGAGACGGGAGAAAGTTTTCTCACTTGCATAGAAATTTCAGGATCTGACTCAATATAGAAAAAATTTATAGCTAAAATGGTGAGATGACCTTGAAAATAACATACCTTAGAAAAGCACCATCAAAGAATTTTATCTTTCCATTTCGGCCTTCTTTTCTTCACTTTCCTCATAATTTCTGGCTTAGATATCATTTGTAAACCCTAGAAACCTATAGATATCCACATGCTCATGTGATTCAATGAGAGCCTTGCCTCTTATTTATACTCAAGTAGCTTCAAAGGCATCTTCTATAGTCACTTCTTGGCCCCACTTTCCTATTTATTTTAGGGTTGGGTCCACTTAATTTCTCCATTAAAAATTATTACTGTTAATTTGTTTGTATTAACTTTGAATTATAATACACCCATCACTTTACTTTATTATTTACCTTTAAAATCTCTTAAACCACTTTGATTATTTGACCTTTGGGGGTTTCTAGATGACATATGAGAGTCCTCCACTTCGTAAGGCCATAAATCTCAAAACCATGAGAGTTATGTGATTGTTCTACATACCACTAAAAATGGAATGACATGTTCTATCCATATATAATAGTTATATTATCTAAAAATATATCATAACACATAACATGCTACCTTATCAAACAAACTTGGGTCCATTACTCCAAACCTAGAGCTCCCAACTTCTCATGGCCATAACTCTAACCATGAGGAATTATGTGATATTCCACATACCAACGGAAATGACATGACAAGAACTATCCATCTAGGATATTTCTCCTAACAAATTCACTTCTCCTTCATCTCATTATTCCACACTAAGCATGGTTCTTCACTCCACAAAGCTTCCCTGAGGGCTTTCACCATAAGGGGACCACTTTGGAGTTCATCCATATTTACTTCTTATCAACCATGACAAAACAATAATGAGTCATATTTACATCAAAACACTATTGGGTCCATTACCCAAACCTTTGTGCTACAAGTCTTTCTTCAAGGGTTGACATCAATGACAACCAACCTTAATGAACACATTCACCCATAACCATCTCCCTTCCTAGATTCCACTAGCATCTAGTCCATTCTTAAATAGAAAATCAAACCATCCCCTAGCCATGATGTAAAACTCTAACACATAACCTAAAATGGAAACCATACCTTCAACATCAATATTCTTTCAGCAACCACCCTTCCAAAAAACTTCCCAACTAATTTCGTCCCCTAAAACATTTGGAATGGCACAATTTTCTCCTACATCGTTATGTCGCATTAACTCCACAAACCCTAGATCCAGCAAGGGTATCTCACTATGTTCAGGAGTTCCTTCTGTAGCCCCCCAAATATGAATAACTTCTTCATGAGTGGGGAAGATTGTGCTCCTCCCAATCTCCTCCAAGGAATCATGAAAGAAGCCTAATTCTTCTCTTTTCATCATCTTCCCACCAAACAGATAGATAGATGATGGATAACCTTATTTTTTATATATTTATTATTACTATTATATTTAATTTAGTCTTACATTACCTTACACATCTCTCTCATACTAAGCAATAAAATTTTCTTCTTGGCACAATAAATTGAATTAATATTTCTTCTTTCCAACATTTACAATGCGGATTTTGAGAAGAAACAAATTCTCAAATAGTTGCATTCAAATAATACAACTCACCATTCAAAAAAAGTTTGCTCCGCCAAAGATAGGATTATGTATTGAATTTTGTAATATATAATACATTTAAAAAACTACTTAAACATCTTTATGTCATGAGGGCCCAATCATTAAGAATTGAGAGGATTATATATATATATATATATATATATATATATATATATATATATATATATATATATATATATATGTATATATATATATATATATATATATATATATATATATATATATATATATATATATATATATATATATATATATATATATATATATAATAATTATGGTTTTTTAATATTTTGTTATTATTACCTATTCATTTTTTTGTATTGGTGTACCTTACAGTACATTCTAATCCAGGTTGTGTAGTGCACTTCATTTGGATTCTTTAGGTTTTATAAACAACTAAACTTGAGAAGAAGATGTGGTTGGAAGAAGAAATAGAGAATAACAGAAAGTTATCTAAATACATAATTTGTTATGTAATGCAATGCAATAAACAACAGAATTTAAAGAGAAATTGTAATGGGGAAGAAATAATTAATAAGATGAAGTTGAAGTACTATAAATTTAGAAGATCAAAAATACATTTCTACTATAACTAACTTAAAAAGAAAATTAACATGGTTAAAATAAAAATGAGTTGTCATAACTTTCATAGTGAAACTTGGCACTACACAAACCCTTAAAGAACATGGAAATAAAGAATATGTAATCTTCTTAATATTAAAAAAGTATAGGATGAAAAACATTTTTACTTACAATGCCCCACACACATTATATGTCAATTTCAAAATGACTGTAACACTGTCTATCTTTGCAACTTTTATTAACTCATGAAAACAAAAAAATAATCTCAAAAAAATTCTCTCCAATCTTTTTGTACATAAAAACAAATCAATTAATTTCTTAAGTATTTTTTAACATTTAATATAAAATTATTTTAATAATAATCATCATCATTATCATAATCATAAAAAAAAATTAAAAAAATATTATTTTATTTTAAAAAATTTATAATTAAATTAAAACATAATTTAAAAATATACACAACCATCAAATAAATACTCTACCAACTAGTTTCATTATATAGCAGAATTATCTATTGCAATTTGAAATTTCGCAAAATTATTTACATCATAAAAATTATGATAATATTACATTGTAAGATAATCAAAATATTACATTTCAAACTACTCTCATATCCCTTTAAATTTGATTTTAAGACTAATTTTCATGTTATGGTCCTCCCTTTTCATGAAGGCTATCATGAAGATGTCTTTCCAGGTAACCTTGTGAAATATGTTGACAAACATTGATAAACAATATTTGCGGAAGCTTTCATAGAAGAAGTTTATAAGGATGACACTTTGCATAAAGCAAAGAGAGATGCACCAGATAGAAGCATGGACTCTCTCAGATAGAGGGAATTTATTACATAATTCTAGAAACATGCAGTCTCAGAATAAAAACAAGGAAGTTCTAGATATTGTTCATTTAGGCATGAAGTCGAGATTAGGAGGGAGCTAATCCCCAATGATATAATATATTGAAGGATTCATGAATAATTATAAATGGAAGCTTTGATAGATACAAGACGAGATTTGGGGCTAGAGGGTTCTCCCAGAAGGAGGGAGAAGACTATGATGACAGCTTGTTCCAATAAACAAATATACCTCTACCTAAGTCATTATATCTCTTGTAGTATCCATGGGTTGGAGATGGATGTAAACACTGTTATTCTCAATAGAGTAATTGAAGAAGAAGAACATTTAGAGAAACCTCAAGATCTTGAGGTATACCAGAAAGAGACCCATGTATGCAAATGGAAGAAGACCTTGTATGGATTTAAGCAACTTGGTGCAGAGCCTCTCATGTACAGCAGAAGCATGATGAAAACTTCCTATGATAGAGGAATTGTATCGAAACGGTTCTTTAGCAGTCTGGGATAATGGATTGCAAATCCATGGAAAACTCCCATGATGACAGATCTAAATAATTTGAGAGACTTTGATCCAGTAGACCTGTCCTTGTATCGACAATTGAAATGCTCGTTGATGTATTTGCAGAATACTCAGTCGGATATTTTCTTTTCTATGAAAATAGTTCCAGGTGGAACCTAGCCATGAGAATTGAATAATTTCAAAGCATGCCTTGAAATATTTTCATGGGACATTTGAGTTATGATATACAACTACATGGATTTATTGATTTAGATTGGGCAGAGAGTGCAGATGATAGAAGAAGTGCTTCTTGAATATGTTTCAATTTAAGCTTTTCCACCATATCATGGGATAGTAGGAAATAAAAGTCCGTTGCACTCAACACTACAGAAGTAGAGCATATTGCAGCTTGTGATTCTTGTACGAAAGCAGTGCGGCTCCATAAGCTGGTTTCTAGACTGTTTGATCAAGTGTTAGATTCGACCATGATATATTATGATAACAAGAGCCACATGAAGCTCTCAGAGAACCCCGTGTTTCATGATAGGTCGAAGCACATTGAGATAAAGTCCTATTTTCTCCATGATAAAGTCTAGAGGGGAGAAGTAGTTCTCCAGTATATCTCCACTGATGAGAAGATAACAGATATTTTGGTAGAGCCTCTGTCCAAGATGAAAATTTGGCGTACTTAAGGGACAAGTTGGGACTCGTGGAGATGACTTCCTTATTGGAAAGGGAAGTGATTACTCCCCAAGTTGGGAGGGAGCACTGATATGTTATTGATATATGGACAGTCATTTTCCAGTTTGTAAAATGGTCTAGGTTGGGAAGTCACTTTCCATTCCGGAAAGTGGTCCAAGATTTTTGACGAACAATCATTTTCCAGTTCAGAAAATGGTCTAGAACGGATAATCATTTTTGTAACGAAAATGGTATGATAGACTACTGTTGTACCATAGACATCGATTCCCCTTGTGGCCAATGTGGGGGAATGGTATAGGAAAATCATTCTCCTTGGTAGTCACTCTGAGAAGTGGTCAAGAAGAATGGTCTGCCTCTTTGAACAATCATTCTTTCGAAGTTCACAGTTGTGAGCAGTTTCGAAGAATGGTCCAATGTAGGAGATTGGTACATGACATTCATTTCCGTAGGAAATGGTCTAGACAGTCATTACCTAAGGAAAAATCATTCTCTCCAAGTTCCATTGTGATTAGTGCAAGAAGAATGGCCCAGTTAGGTTGAATCGTCTAGGTTCAACAATCAGGGGCAGTCATTCCCTAGGGCAGACTCATTCTCTCTGGGTTGCACTATGATTAGTGCTGGAAGAATGGCCCAATTAGGTTGAGTGGTCCAGGTTCAGCAATCAGGGATAGTCATTCCCTAGGGAAGACTCATTCTCTTCAGGTTGCACTATGATTAGTGTTGGAAGAATAGCTTAGTTAGGTTGAATGGTCTAGGTTCAGAAATCAAGGAAATTTATTCTTCTATGCTTGGGAAGAATAGTCTAGATAGCCCATGGATGATGTTTAACTTTTCGAGGGAATATGCTCTTCCATATCTCACAGATGTGAGTGGAAGAATGGCCCAGATGACTCGGTTTGTAACATTATATTGTTTATACAGGTTGGTATCAGATGATGTGAATGTTGATTGTATGTCTCTCGATAGTAGTTGCATGATACTATGGTGGATGTGATCTACTGGTAGTGACTGTGTGTCATTGGTTAGTAGTCGTGTGCTACTAGGAGTAGTTGTGTACCACTGGATAGTAGTTGTATACTAATATGGATAGACACATTTGTGTTCTATTGGCTGGCATTATAGAAGAAGTATGCTACTATCTGATTTCCATGGAGACTACCACTAGTGTTGGAGTTGATTTCCAGCTAGATGGATAGTCAATGTGTTGGTGAACAGACATTCTATGAGAGGAGAATGGTCCAAATGGAACATATTGTTGGTGGACAGACATTCTCTTAGTGGAGAATGGTCCAGGTTGACAAATTGTTGGCATATCATGGACTGGTATTTTCCTAAGGCACATATTGTGGCTCGATTAGGAAAATGGTTCAAGACCGATATTTTCTAAGGCATATGGGTAGAGATTGATCTCTATGGTAAATATGACCCTATTAGAAAATAGTTTGAGACTGAGATTCCTATAGGAATGGTCTTTTTAGCCCATAGGGTGTCTTTCATCATTTGGGAGGACTGACATTATTCTAGGACATAGGTCCAGATTTGAAGAATGATCCATGTAGCCCATTGCAGAGCTTTCAACATCTATTGGGACAACTATTCTTCTAGGACGTATCTCCAGATTACAAGAATGGTCCTTGTATCACTCTGTTGAGTGAGTGACTTTTTTAGCATCATGTATGATTACTCAGATGGAGTATGGCCTCAAGAGATGATTCAGTTGATGCTATCAGATGATACTGATAGTAGTGATGGTGCTCGTGATGTGATCATGAGATAGCTTGTGTTGTTATGTTGTTGTTACCAGTTGAATGGTATGTTTGTGCTCAAGACTATTTCCTTTAGTACCTCCCAAGCTAGGAGGGAGTGTTGATATTATGGTAGCTATGGGAGGTATTAACCTCTACATGTAACGTTTAACGATACTAGAATATTCCAGGAAGCAAGATAAACCCTAAAAATTTGAATAATAACACCAGAAGACAAGTCGACTCAAGAGAATAATTAGTATTAAGTTATTATCCTCTAGGAAGAGAAGTCGACCCAGTCAGGTGAGTTGGAGCAGTATAAATAGAGGGCACTAGAGCTCATTTGGACTCACTAATCCGGATTTTATGAGCAGAAAGAAATAACTACAAATTATTAACAGATGCTTAACACAGAATAACCGAGATATAGTAAAACTGGTTTTCTATTCAATAATGAAATAAGATGAAACTGTAAAATGCAGTGGAAAACAAGTTTGTTGGAATGTTGGCGGCTTATCTCTAAGAAGAGATGTGATGGTTGTGCTAATTCGCAAGAAGATGATTACAATGAGGCTCTGAAGGCCTTTTTACAATACACAGGATTGTTAAAAACCCTAGACATCCAAAAACCTAACCCTAGGAGATGAAGCGCCAGAAGTCATGTGGGCCTCGTTTGGGTAAGTCAGTACATCAACTTCTCGGGGTTGTAACTTTTGCATACGATCTCCGTTTTAGGCATACGATACCCTGTTGGAAAGATCTATCCGAGTACTACAACTATTGCCAAAAATTTCATGATGAAAATTTTTGATTGCAACATACCCAAAAAAACATTGTTTAGGGCCTCAAAACGGCTCTGGAAGTTTAGGACCCGAAAAACTGCTAAAAATAGTAAATTGCCAAAATTGCCAGAAAGTTGTTTTGAGTCAGTTGGAAAAGGTGGGTGGCCATCGATATAAACCTGGATCAATACTCCCTCCTTAGGAAGCAATGGTCTCCATTGCGTTGAGTTCCCCCATCAGATGAGGAAATTTCTACTGAATTTGGCCCCAGGTGAGCCACTTGCCTTGGTGCAGGAGCTTCCCTGCTTTGATGACTAAATAAAGTTGGATCTTTTGTTGTCAAGTGCCCTTGATTTGTGTGTCCACAATATGATCATCGGAGGCCTGTTGTATGTAGTCAAGGTTGATATCTTTTGGTGTCACTTGTTCTGCTACGTCTGAGGTGTCCAATAATGGTGGGAAATAAGGCCGAAGGAGGTCCACATTGAACACTGGGTGCAAGCCAAGGAAAGGAAGAATGTTGAGCTCAAAATAATTATCCCCCACAACCTTGGTGATGGTTTACAACCCATAACAGAGTGGGTGAAGCTTCCGATGGGGTCCTGTAAGGCGTTCTTTCTACAAGTGCAACCAAACTTTGTCACCCACCTAAAACTTATGTGGCACCCGATGTTGATCATGGCACTGCTTGTACTTGTCATTGGACTTCTGTAGGATCTCCTGAACCTGTTGGCGGATGTGTTGGATCTGCTCAATGAACCAGGTGGCTTTGTCAGCTTCAGTTGGAGTAGGAGATGAATCGGCCAAGGTGACAGCAAGGGGAAGTGCAACATCTATGGGACCCAGTGGTTGGAATCCCAACCCCACCTGAAAGGGGTTGTGGTCAATTGAGCTATGCAGGGATCGGTTGTAGCTATGTTAGACATAGGAAAGACCCCCATTCCAAGTGTAAGGGTGATTGGAATTATACATGCGTAGGATATGCATGATCATTCGATTTACGACTTCGGTCTGGCTATCTGTCTGGGGGTGGAAGGTCATGTATTTGGTGAGCTTGGTGTCCAGCAGTGACTAGAGTCTCGACCATAATGTGATGAGAAATCGGTTGTCCCTATCTGAGACAATGGTTTGTGGGATTCCAAACTGTACCTAGACTCGTTCAAAGAAGAGCTTGGCAGTGGCTTCTTGCAAGATACCAAATATAATAAATATGCAGAACATAAATAAAATGCTAGAAATGGTAGAATAACAATGATATAACCAGCATAGTCTCCACAGTAACACATAAATGATATAAGAACAACAACAGAAATAGCACTTTGATTCAGAAAGCAATGTTCACGGGCCTCTTAGAGGGGAAACCTCTAGTCGATCAGCGCTCTGTTACAATAATCTCCAAGCTAGGGTTTTCATACCCTCGACCCTTATTTATACTAAATATGTCTATCAAGAGAAGCATCTAGAGGAAGATCATTCTAGAAGCGGAATCTTCTATTAGGTCTTCTTACATCCGCCTTATTCTATTTTATTGAAATGCCTTATTAATATTGACCTTTATTACATCTGAATATATTGATCTACCTATGTGCAGGTTAGGACCCTAACATGTCCGCCCCCTTAAAAACAACCTTGTCCTCAAGGCTTGAGATGTGGAAACTGCTACAGAATGGTATCTGGTTCCCAAGTGGCATCTGTTGGATTCGTATCTTTCCACTGGACTAGCACTTCCTTGATGGTTCTCTGACACAGGCAACGCTCATGCTGGTCCAAAACTACTTCTGTCTATATCCAAATGGATCCTTCTTCAGCTAACTCTGGAAGGTTGGTTTGAATTTGGCACCTAGTTCCAATCACCTTCTTTAAGCATGAAACATGAAAAACAGGATGTAGGTTCGACTGACTAGGAAGAGCTAACTGATATGCGACTTGTCCCACATGCTTGAGAACTGTATAAGAACCATAAAATTTGGGTGCTAGCTTCTGACAATGCTCGGCCTTGAGGGAATTTTGCTTGTATGGTTGTAGTCGCAGAAACACCTGATCCCCTTATGAAAATTGACATTCAGAGTGACCTTGATCTGCTTGTTGCTTCATGCAATTTTGTGCCATGACCAAGTTCTCTTTAAGGGTACAAAGAATATCCTCTCGAACTGTAAGTGTTTAGTCAACCGCCTGGACCTTCGAGGTACCTAGTAAGTATGAGAGAACTGAAGGTGGCTTCTGTCCATATACCGCTTCAAAAGGA
>SNQJ01S0178087.1:0-19723 GCA_010110895.2 Picea sitchensis | reverse complement strand
GACTAAATCCAATACCTAGAGTCTAGACCCATATCAGAGCAAAATATAGCAATGCTGTATTTCCACTTGGTCAATTATGTTCACATGCTTTGGAATTTGTTATTTCAACTCTTGTTGTAAAGGAGGAATCAACGAGTAATCATTAAGATGATACAACAAAATAAGCCTCTTTATTTGTGTTGATCTAAAGAAAGATCAACACAAATAATGGGCATGGTAGTATTGTGCGAGGCCATACTACTAGATCAACACAAATAAAGAGCATGGTAGTATTGTGCGAGGCCATACTACATTGCATAGATATGTAAGGTTTAAGTTGCTGATCTCCTTAAAGGAAATAATATTGTGAAGATGAAGGGTGAGAGATAAGATCTCCAGGTGGCTTTTCTAGATAAGATAAGATAAATTATTAATGTCCAACGAATGATCACAACAGTGGATCAATGGGACTCTACAATACAACCATATCTCTTGGTCCTAGTGTTAGATTTTAGGGTAAATGCAGATAGTGGTCACTTTTCAATTTTGATGCTAAACCAATCTTAGATCAGGTACATAAGCAGAGATAACAGCATATAAAAAGATAGATCTAAGGCATACATTAGCAATAGAAAAGAGAGACCAGGAAATAAATCAGTAGTGCTTTAACAGAAAGTATATATTACCAAAAGATCTCTATGAAGACTAAGATTCAGATCAGTGTTAGCAGTCCTTAGATACCACAATAGATCTGCATACTCAGATCATGGACAGTTATAGACAGTTCTCTAAATGTATCAGCAGATATATACATCAGCAGATCTATAACAACAAATCTAAAACAGCAAACCTTAGTCAAACAGTAAACAAGGAGTTCATGTTGTAGATCTATGCATCACCTAACAGAACAATCTTATTGTAAACACAGATCTGGACTTTAGAAGAAACAATTAAGAACATACCTGGTACTTGCCTTACCTGTGAAGAAGGCTCAAAACACAATAAGGTTATGTCCTGAATGTTATGCTCAGACATAGGTTCAGTTCAGATCTGTTTGAGATCTTTATGCCAATAGTTGAAGGAAGATTTCATGCCACCAAGTCAACAGGTCAAGGGATGGGCATCACAGTTTCAAAACCCCCAAACTACTTTCAGATCTGGAAGTATTCTAGGTATATATGCCAGCCACAGCAGTAAGCTCTTGAAACCCTATGCACAGCAACTGTAGTAAGTAGCGGGTAGCAGGGAGAGACACGGCACCTAGAGTGTAAGTATAGCAGCCAGGATAGAGGTGTGGCACTCTGCAATGCCCTCAACAGGCAGCGGCATCCACAAGAAGTATCAGCACCTTCAACAAACAGCAGTACTGCTGTTTGCACTTCCTCAACAGGCCACGGCACCACACAGGAAAAGATCAGGGCTGCAAAAACATAGAAGAGCAGAGGCTGCAAGCTCAGAAGATAGTGGAACCAAGATCATAAGAAGGGCCGCATCAGATCACAGGTCTGTTACTAAACTGAGGCCGCAAGGGTATCTCCATGCTATGACAATAGCACAATGTATCTCCCACAGATAGCTGCACTCTCTCAGCAAGTAGCGGCACACTCTCAACACAAAGAAAACATCAACGAAGGGATGCAGCCTCCAGATCAAGCTATAGCAGAAAGAGGATAGGACAGCAGCTAAACTCCTTCACCAAAACAGCACTGCAACACTCTACAGCAGACTTTGACTGAGGCCGCACAAGCAAGGAGGCTCCACGCTATGTCAATAAGAGAATGTGTATGTAGGAGTAGGGGAGGGTCATTTAAATAGTGAAGGTTAGGGTAAGAGGGTTAATAAAAATAATATTATTATTCACATGTTTAAATTTTAAATTTAAACATGTGATTATTTACTTTTAAATTTAACCCTCCACAATAAAACAAAAACCCATAAACAAATAACCAAAGCCCACAACAAGATCAAGCTATAGCAGAAAGAGGATAGGACAGCAGCAACTCTCACCAAACAGAAATCGCAACACTCTACAGACTTTGACTGAGGCCAAAGACAAGCAAGGAGGCTCCACGCCATGTCAACAAGAGAATGTGTGGCGGAAAGAGTAGGGGAGGGTCATTTAAATAGTGAAGGTTAGGGTAAGAGGGTTAATAAAGCCACAGCTATTATTCAAGGCTGTTTAAATCTTAAATTTAAACATGTGATTATTACTTTTGGGGAATTTAACCCTCCAAAATAAAACAAAACCCATAAACAAATAACCAAAGCCCACAACAAGGGTGAGAGGGTTTACAAAAGCTCATTGAACCAGCAACCAACAACCCCAAAGGTTTAAAACAAACAACCAAGGGTTTGACAAGGTGGCATTACCGGCTCCCCAAATTACAAGTGGTGAACTTATTACTTTATCATCAATGTGATAAGGGACTTTATCCTTCTGTGGTTGTGCCCTTCCTTCAGCGTCATGTACCATCAAAGCCACACCAAGGTACAGGACCCAGGATCAACCCATGCCCATAGGCATGAACACCTCGGGATCTAACGTACCTTACGTATCTTAGGGTTCTTTAAGTGCTTCTGTCGTACAAACCAAGACCCCATGTCCCGCGTGATGGTTACCCCTCGGTTACAAACCGTGTCCTCTGTGACATATCTAGGTCTCTCAAATGCCTTGGTTACAACCAAGACTTCCATGCCTCTGCATGGGTACCGGTTACAAAACCGGCCCCAAATCCTAGCTTCAATACAAACCGTGACCCATGCCCCGACATAACCGATTCAGACCGTTTTTACACCTGTTTAGGTCCACCAATCTTAGCAATGGCTCCTCGCCGCTGCATAAACCTTAACACCTGTGAGAATAGGAAAGCACATAGCTGTTTACCCATATCCTTGGTGGATGGAAGTGGTAAAATATATGCAATATTCATATAACATTTATTAGAGTAGTAATGTTGCAATTCATGATATTGATGGAGTGTGGTATCAATGATGACAAAACTGATCATGACTACCTATTTTCACTAGCTGGTTAAAAGGCAGCCTCTTAGGTGTGCCTCTTGTTAGAGGGAACACTAAAGGGGTTACTCAAATATGGATGATTGTTCAGGGCAATTTGATAGAATTCCATTTTCAGTACGAGTGTGATGGCAACTGGGAAGGAACATGAACGGTGGGTTCCAAAATTTGTTGGACGACAGAAATAACAAATAGCTTTTTGGTTTTTGGACAATAAACACTGAGCATACAGCATGTATCTAGGTGGCTTTCTTAGAGAATTGATAAGCATCGTTGTTGGTTACCTAGATGCCTTGGTGGATTGAAGTGTATCCATATGCGATCTTCATATCATTTGTGCCAAAAAAGATGTAGTCATCTTTTGGTTTGAGTTCATCTTTTGCAAGGTTTGGCGCTTTTGTATTGTGGTAGCAACAATTTTAAAGTATAATTTTGTCACAGTGGTGTTTTGAGTCATAAGACAAATACATAAATGTTATAATTAAGGTCACCTTAAATGTTAATTATCTAACATTAATGTTAGTAGTTGGTTAGTTGTTGAACTTGGTGCAATCTAACTACCACACATTCATATAGAAGTATCTGTGAACCATTGAGTACATAGCCGAGTAATAATAAAATTGCTTTATTTCTTGCATCTCTCCGTGGTAGATGCAGGGTCTGTAGTTTCCCCAATTCAGTCCATTTAGCTGCGTTTCTTCTCATTCCTCTTCTGCCTTTGTTTCTACTTCTACTGTGACTGTGAGTAGGCTACTTTTACATTGTATTGATGGATATTGTTATTTCTTTTTGCTTTTATTGACTTGTCTTCTTCTTTAATATTAACATTTATTAAGTCTAGTCATAGAGATGTTTTGTGGGTTCTTTTGACGATTCTATAAACTTTATATTGCTACAAGAAAATTCGAATTTTATGTGCTGTCATATTTGTGTTTTTGGTTAATATAAGCAACAGACAAGTCAAATACTCATCACTTACACTTTGATAATCCTCATGGCCTGTTGAAGTGATAACTTGTGAATGCCCCTTGTCAAAGTTGTGATTGTAACTTACCATGGCATGCTGCCCTCTGGATTTCTGAAAAGTTTACACATTCATTTTTATTGAAGTGTATAAAAGAAGTCTCCTCTTTCTTTAGCATTAATTATTTATATATAAATTCACTTGAGGTCTTGATGATATAAGATTCGTGCCATATTCTTTGATATCTGTTAGCTTTGATTATTCAGAGCTAATATGGTTAGCATTCATGATTCCATCAAATGGGACAATGTTATAGGATCTTGGCATCTTTATTTCTTTGTTGACTGTTGGCTAACTTTGATGATCCAGAGCTAATATACTTGGCAGCCACCTGTCACATAATGTTTTATGAACAGGACAGGACTGCTATTGTATTAGTCAAAAGGCTTCTCTTTACTGTTGTGTTTGCCTTTCTTGGGTCATAGCTGGAATGTGCCTTTTGCTTGCTGACTGATACTCATCTAGGGGTAAATGCAAAGTTAAATTTTAGTATATTTTAAGGTCTATAACAGGATTAGAACTGTTTTTTGACATATGTAAAGAATTCAACTTGGATTAGCAATTCTTGAGAACAGAGCAGTGTATTGATGGAATTAAATATCAGAGAGAGTTTTACCACTCATTGTTCATGTTCGCCCACCGTCCCGTCTCATCGTTCCATCACCGCATCGCGAACATTTCGCGGCATTTCGATGTCGCGTTGAAAACGTTCCATCAGCGTTCGCCGATGCGCAGCGTTGATAAATCCTTCCGGCATCCTCTACCAGTTGCATATTTCTACCGTTGCTCAATGCCTTCCAGTTTCGGCGTTTCAATCGTCATCCGCCCGTCAGCGTTTCGCAGCAGCCTTCACAATGCCATTTCATCAACGGGTTCCAGTTTGTTTCAAATGGCAAGTCTGGATGTTGTTTATATAAAGCAGCAATTGTTGAGTGATATTGAAAGCGGTTCTCGAAGCAAAATGGCAACGGTTAGTTCATTGAGGAATTGCTCGACGCTTCGGCTCCATTGTCATTATAGTTCCGCAGATTTGGTGTTCGCGGCGGCGCGAGCCGATTTTCCCATGAACCGCATGACTTTGGATGAAAATAGACCGGTATTCATTCAAACGTTTTGTTCAGCGCCAGTCGTCTGAACGTTCATTTATCAACCTGCTGGGCGAATGCGCTATTCGTTATGTTTTCAGCATTAAAGCCATCGCTCCGCCATAATTCGATCGAACCTGACCGTTAGTCCCGTCCGCCCGATTGTCGGTATGATAACGCAGTGTTTCAACGCAAACCGGAAGCCCACCAGTTCATCGCCGGAAGCAGCGCACAACTGCCGAGTCGCGTTCAATGTCCAGTCCCTTTGTACTTTCGACTAAACGGACAGCATCGAAGGCCGAAACAAATACAGTCGCGCCAACCCACCGCCTTTGCCTACCCAGTTTGATGCGCCCATAAAACCGACCCCACAACTCAGATAATAATAACTCGCGGGCTAGAGTTGAGAGAGACGAATGTTTTTTCCCTCCATGGTAGAAGTCCCATTTATAATAAGATCCATATGCCTCCGATCATCCATGTATAGTGATCTGAAAGTTACCAATGTGGATTTCCAAATGTCTCCAACACCATTGTATCTATTAATGCAATTCCCACATCCCTTTTACTCTTCCTCTAAGCTTTTCATTTTACCCACTTCTCTGTAATCCCACTGGCTCCATTAAAATACCAGGTAAAGATGATATTCTTGGAATACGTGTTTGGGTGCAGTGATGAAATAAAAGGTGTAATGGCGTGTATCATTTTGTTCCAATCATTGGTACTTTGTCCTTCAATTTCATTGTACAAGACTCCTCAAGGGCCACTCTTTCAATCGCCCCGGTAATTTCCCCCATATCCTCTGCAGTATACAACCATGTTTCATAGACTTCCCCAAGCAAGGCATATCCAGGTCAAATGTTCTGATCATGATTAGGATTGGTTCTATGAACCCTGTATAGGCTAACCTTTGTTCCACCATGCATCATCAAGAATGACATACTTGATCCTATCCTCTATCAGAAGTGGAATTCCTCCACAATTCCCAAAGAGGATCAATGACCATCGCCTGCAATGCATATCCGACCTCCACAAGCCTCTTTACACTAGAGTGGGTGCAAACTGATTAACAACTCACATAAGTTTTGCAGGAAGTCAAATCAAAAATCCATACACCAAATAAAAATTCATAATACAAGTAACACTGATTAACAAGGGATAAACATTTGGATTTCCTTTGATGTTACATATATTTTGTTGATCCACCCACCCTGGGCCACCCTGGCATATCACCCTCGCATGCACCATAAGATGTCATATATAGACCCTCCACAATCATATCTGAACCTACAAACCCGTATGCTGTTTGTTATGATGACTCCTAATAACATTCTATGGCTCCACATTTTCTTTTGCATCAATTATAATTGTGGAAATGAATGTTGCATCTTTCTTCATTCCAATGCAATCAACAACCTTAAAAGCATTGCTCCTTGTAAAGTACACAACATTAATCAGTAGGTTTCTTTGGTCTCTCCATCCATTAGAAACGATGGACACCCTTGTTTTTTCCCATGTATGACAGATTGATTGTAATTTTCTATCCACAAAGTGTATTTCTCATGTTAACAAGGTGGTGCAAACCTTTTCATAACCATGGCTCTTGTACCATTTTGGTACAATTAACCGCCTTAATCATTTGTTGCCAATAAAGGGAAAACACCAAATTGAATGCTAACCCATTTGCATAGATGCAACGAGCTACATGCTCATCAACTACTCCTCCACGTTGGTCATTGAATGCTACTTTAAGAGGTCCCAAGTAGACCCTTTTATTAGTTGTGATAATTGGTCTAGATGGCAATGAAGCGATAGAGTGCCTTGCGGCAGGTAGCCTCCCGCTGAGTCTCCTATTAGCACACTTACAAAGATGTATTAGAACTTTGTTTCATGACTCAACCCATCCTGTAAGCTAAGCATTTGGACCATTTGACCAATGCATATCAACACACTTGTTTTAGTCTGCCCAATGAGATGGCTCTTCACCCTAGCGTATGAGCCATTCAAACGTTATTGCATTCATTGTCTCCATTTGTATGAACCACCCCCAAGATTTTTGCCAGGAATTTCCACATACTACCATAAAGGAGATCATTCTATTGACATTTTCCCCTAACGCTTCATGTCGCGGATGGTTCCAGAAGGTTCATTACACGCATGTTTATAATTAGGGAATAAATTGTAAGTTGTAATTTATAATACATCATGGTAGTGAAAAATAATATAGCAACATTTTAAAAGACAAAATAATATAGAGAAGCAAGTAATGACTTAATTTAGGTTTGATGGTTATAATTATTAATTTTAAATTTTAAATGCCTCAAGAGTCTTTAAAATTTCGCGTTTAAACCAATGCAAAACAAATCTAAGAAGGTTTGTTGCTTTACATCTATCATGTTTAGAAGCTTAGAAGCTCATAATGATAAGGCTAATGAACTAAGAGGGGTGTGTTAGTTTTTGGGGTAGTTTGAACAAAATTTCCTCGTGACAGGCGTTTCCAGGCATGCAGGTGTTCGTTACCCCTAGATATCGACTTCATTGTTAAAGTGGACTTTATTTAATGAGTAAAGTATCTTTATAAAGTTGAGTGACTTGAGTGATTTAAGTCATCTCAACGTGAGATTAAGTCACAACTGTTGATCTTTTAAGCTTATAAGATCTTGATCGTTGATCACTTTGGAGATAGGGTCAGTCATTAGAGATTATAAAAAGCAAGCATCTACGGAGAGTGAGAGGCACACCATGAGTGCATATGAGCAAGAGGGAGTCTTGATCATGTACTTGTGTCTGAGTGGGCATGGATGAGGAAGTGTGCAAAGGGGCAACAAGGAGATGCTGTTCGGCGGGCTAGGCTATTGCTTCATTGTAATTATTTTGATGTAATTACTATCCCAGATCTTGTTCGATTCTTGCCTAATAAACCAAACTTAAAATGGTTTTTCCGGCGGTTTTTCTAGGGTGCGTTTACCTCAAATCTCTTGCAATGTGTTTGGTTCTCGCCTTTAACGCTTTGCCATTTATTGTTGAAAGCAACCTAGTTGTGCTTTAATTCAAATAAACGTACTATTTAGAATTCAATTGCCAAAGTTAGGGTTTAGGAAAATCAGTACGGTATCGAAATGGAACTGTTCCGGTTGCACTAAAGATTGATCGTCATATTTTTAAAATTCTGCGTATCGTGGTAAAAAAAAGGGAGTTACTTATATAGGCCGTACGTACAGATCCGTACGTTGTACAATTGCACTGCTGTAGCAAAGATTTACATACAAACTAAGAACTGTCCGTTGAGTGCATGGATCAGGTGGCTGTGATTTGCTGTGTGGGAGATCTGCACGACATGGCCTTGTGATTCGTTTTTGCTGCAGTGGACTGTGGAGACGCAACGCGGATGGGTCGCTGACCGGAAGGATGGGGTGGATAGCAAGCCGCCCCCAGCTATTGACAAACCCCGTGGAAGACGAATCGCTGGGGTTTTAATCATCCGCAGAAAGACCCCAACGCAACAACCCATCGAAATCGAGTAAAACGCAAGGTGGGAGAGTCATCGACATTGAGCAACCTGACAACCGAAAGCCGTACCGTAGATTGATTACCGCGTAATTTGTTGGAGGTCGGGTACCGCATTTTGTTCTGGTGAAATATTGCGCACCATGTGGTGGTCAATAAGCGTCGCCATGTAAGTGGCAACAAACCAACCGTGAGTAATACAGAAGGGCTGGGAGTCGGCAGTAGGGCAGGTCAATAGGTCGGGTATTGCACCAACAACTATCAAAGAGTCATTAGTAATGTGGGCAACCGCTAAGGTAGACGAGATAGTCAACGAAGTTAAAGCGCTGACGGCGAGATCGGGCGTGACAACTGTAGGGTTTACCGCCCAAGAAGAAAGTTGTCCATCAGCCGCAAAATTCTAACAGGGGTCATTGTAGGGTCAAAGCCTGGTCCGGCAAACACTTGGGCATCGGTAGATTGCCCAAATTTTAAAGTGAGCAAGGCCCCCTGGCAAGGAGCACCTCAAGCGAGTCGAGATAGCCGGAAACACCCAAGCCCGGCAAAATGGCGTGGCACCCGCTAAAGAGTAGAGGTCGGTAGCCCCATGTAGCAAGGTTTCGGGCAGTGGGCAACGTGTCTGGGCAATAGTTAGCAAGTTCGGGTAGTGATGCGTAGGTGTTGGATAGTGGATCATCTCATCATTTGACGAGAATGAGGTTTGTTCCGGTTATTCAAAGACTGCCCGTGATTTCAATGTGAAGAGTGGGCAATACACCAAGCATTGCAAGGAAGGGGTTTCGACGCATCGATCTAAATCTGGTATTAAAGCGCGAAACACATTCGCGTACTCTCGTGTCTCAATCCCCGCATGGGGACATCTGGTCGGTCAGATGGTGTCGTTCGCACGGATTTGGTCCTCGTCTTCACATCGGGTGATAAACTGGGACTGCCCTTACCGTCCTATTAGTGTCCCCATCTGCCCTTCAAAGGCCTTATCCACTCTTTTCATCGCTAAACGTGTCAAGGTGGGCGGGATTTTGTGATAAGAAGAGGGTTTCGCGTAAGTTTAAGTTCATTCCTGCGTCGCTAAGTGGATTTGAGGACCAAATTGCAAGTTTTTTGCTACAACAACTATTACAACAATGATATTTCTTCCTCCAACATAAATGATGGCTCAATCATCAAAGACAACAAACAACAAAAAGGGCAAAGAAGAATCCTAACGCATATTTCGGTCTCCAAATCAACTTCAAGACTTTAGTGTCCCATCTAATGCCGGAGTCAGAAGCAGTTTCTAATCATGGAAAATCAACAAAGGCAACAAAAACAACAAGGTCAGACAACAAAACATCCATTGTGGAAGTACGCGCGCGTCAGCATGGGGCCAGCAAGGCGCGGGAGTGGGAAATGCCGTGGACATGTGGCTTTGGCCATAATGAATTTACAAGCACCTGGTCAATGGTGTTAAAGCCATTTGTCAGGGCTGCCTGTAGGACTTGGTGTGCCGGTAAAGATGTAACCGGTGAGTAATCCAAGAAAAGTCAAAATGATGATCCCCTTCCATTCTTGAAGAAGCCATCTAACAATTTTAAATTTGGGAGTAGGAGTGCAACTCAACAAGCAAGAAAAAGGGCAGTTGGTCCAATGGACAAGATATCTCAGCGAGAGAAGCAAGAAGAGGTTGATCTTACCATTGGCTTCTTTTCTATCCCACCCCTTACTCTTCAATGTTGCAGCCATTGTCTCCTCTTTGTATTTGAGATGTGTAGAGTTTAATTGATCGTGTCTAATCAAATATGTTCCTTCCTAATCTTAGAAGTTTAGAATCACATTGTTGGTTAAGGTAAAGAAGGAGGTGGATAAAATCATACAACCTATCAAATCATGATAACCCCCACCAAAGAAAGGCATTGCTTCCAATGGTTGGACATATGCGCACCATCCACTCATCAACTTCATGATGATCTTCCCTGAATGGAGCAGTCTCCTTGAAAGCGGTGGATGCTCTTAGAAAACACAAGGATGCACACCAAGTGAGTTTGTTCATTGCCATTGAAGATGTAGTGCTGATTCTGTGTGCAAATTGTCTTATAACGCACCTCGCTTGTGCGCTACCGCATGATTGTGGAAGCTAACTGACAAAATACTCAGACACCTTGCCACCATAAGATATTCTATCGCCAGTAGATGGAATTAACTCGCATTGTTGCCTACTCCATTGAACCCGCACTATACTAATGAATGATCAATTGTGGGTCTTCATCACATTCCTCCTGGCATTCCACGGTGGGAGGAAGGATGTATTTAGGGTGGATATTTCAAGAGTTAGAGCATACTTCGATGAGGTGGTGAGAGAGATACTACAGAATTTAATCGCACCCGGGAGATTTGAGGCTTTGTGTGCCCGTGAGATAGTTAAAAATCCCATGCTTGGGCAACTCATTGGGACATGCCCTTCTACAACAGCTAGCCAAGTGAGGCTCCTCTCTCGTGTTGTCTCATCCCTCTCACAGAGAGGAATTATATATGGAATTTGTAACCAAATGAAGAAGGGCTTGAGTACCAGGCAGTGGTATATCGTGTGTACAACAATCTCCGCTCTTTAGTTATAAGCAAGAGAAGAGTCGCATGAAGGTTATACGCAAGATGTGGGGTGTGTTTTCTAATGATAAGGGTTTGAATAATAGTGTTGAGTTGGCATTTCAGCCAACCTGGACTACAATGATCCGCCAGGAGCCACTACTTTTGATGATGATGATCCTTGAGGGGTCATCCCCAGATGCATATTAAATGATATAGAGGGGAGAGGAGGTGAGGGATGGAGAGGAGAGCAAAGCAGAGGACAATCGACATCGAAGACATGTCATGGGAGGACCAGTACTACCGAGTCTTGACAATTCTTCCATCTACTGTCTACGGTGTCGGTTCTAGTATCTACTCTATGTCTATTTCCGCCTTCCATTGGCATTCCACCCCAGTAATAGTGACTCCGAATTTCGTGATATCATCATTATCAGGCTACATTTTGATTTTACGGACTTAACAGAATAAACAATGGTTCTAATTTCTCGCGCGCCCTAAAACTCATCGTTTATTATTTTATCATTACGTTACAATGTTGAATATATATAAATTGTAATGAATCATGATTTATCATTATAAATCGCATCTTCATGTCCTGCGAGGTGCTGAGGGCTTCAAATTTCACGTTGTCGCAGATCGTATATTTCTCATGTTCCGTGGTCCCGCCTACATGGGGCATTTAGTTAAAGTGGTTCTTTGGAGGTGGATAAGGTGATGTTTTTACTGACAAGGTAATTCTGTTTCTAGTAAACGCAGTGATGCGGTGGCTGCAAGCAGGTTCGAGGGATGGTCAAAACACGGGCGAGCAAATACCCAGATGCATCGCGTAGGCTTGGTATCAGATGTACATGGTGCTTTAACTCTAGTGGGGTCCGCGTATCCGATTGTAGATAAGACTGAGTGCAACAAAGGGTAGTAGGAGTGTCTCTCTCAGTTCGTTCGAGAAGCAGTCAACACCGGATTTTGATGGGGTCAGAGATTGATCCAGAAGGAGGTTCTTCAAGAAGTACCTTCCTATGGCAGGAGTGTTAGCCTTTGGGGTAGCTCAGACAGGTACCTCTGCATTGCGTTAGCATGCGGAGGTAGTTTTCTGAGCCACACTCTTAGATATCAATCCCCAGAAGCCGAAGTGGCTTTTATTTACCATAAAGACCTTTTAGCAAAGCCGAGCGGACTAAGGATTTAAGTCATCTGGGCAGATTGAATAGCTTGTTGATCTCAAGAGTATCGATCTATCCATCGATCACTTTATAGTGGTTTAGTCATTAGCGGCAGACATGCTAGATCTGTTGAGAGGAGAGCCAACTGAGCGAGCCTGCTCAAGGTACTTCCTGCGACCGGTGGGGCTGAAGAAGTGTGCAAAGGCAGCACGGTAGCGGCATTTCTCAGCCAGCTGGCTTGCAGCATACTGTAACCTCCGGATGGGCCAGAATAACCCGTGATTCACTTGTAATGTACCAAACCCTAGAACCGGTTTTTCCCGCGTTCTTCAGCCAGGTAGCTCCAAAATCACGCAACGTGCGTTTTATTCTGCCCACGTTTTCATTTTTCGCTGAGCAACCGGCCGCGCCTTTATCCGGGTCGCCATGCTCTTTATTCGAATCAAACCTGTGTTAGGTTCGAAAACCAACAGGGCGTTCAATCCACAACTGGTCTGCAACAGTAAACCGCGCCTGTTCAACGCTTCCACCGGTCCGTCCAGCCTGCCCAGTCCCAACGCTTTCATAGGCTCTGGCACTTTGAGGTGCTGTCGCCAGATTCTTTGTACGGTATATATATTAATCCTATGTATACTAATAGATTCTAACATTTAGGATTCCGCCAACTGGTCATATTCTGCCTGGTTTAACTCCTACTATTAGTCTTCATGAAGAAACCCTTTCAAAACAAGCTTTTAGCATCAACTTTCCACTAAAAAACTGCAAATAACTGTCAGTAGCGCCAGCAGTTCCAACTGTAGGTTGAAGACAATAGAAGGGAAGCTCCACTCAACAATAGAGAATCAGCTACAGAATTCTAAATTTGACACACAAACAACACTCCAAGAATACCTACAAGAGGCTACCTCCAAAGCAATCCTTTATTTTCAAGAATGTGAAAAGTACATTAAAGTCTCACATGGGATTCCAAGAAAATGTATGAAATAGCACACTGGACAGGTTTCCCTTAACCAATCCTATATCCATAATTAGATCAATTCTAAACTCCTATGTTTTCAAGTTTTGACCTGTAACTTCAGTACTCCCGTCTTGCTCTATCTTAATGATTATAGTTCATTAGTATTTAATGGATTTTAATAGATAAGCAATCTCATAATATGCTTTGCATGGATTATTTTTTAAGTATATATCTCACGCTAGCCTACATCCCTCCAAAAAATTAGTTCTGCTGTTACTTTTAGAAATACATCTCAACTTAAAACCAGTTAATCCCCATTATTCCTATATAAAGAGATGAATAATATCTGCTTCCTTAAAATTATCTGCCCCTCAAAACATTGGCTGCATGACTTGATACCTCTGAAACAGTGTGCAAGTCACTTCTTTCGTAATCTCTTCAACAGTTTGTTATGCATACAATTATACATGATATTGGTTATGTATATAAATTCAAAGCATTAAATATTAAATTAGCCAATAGTAGGAATTAAATACTAGATATTGTTTGTTAAGTAGGAACTAAATACTAAATATTAGAAAATAATTGATACCTTACATATAGGTTGAGCTAAATATGATACATGATATATACCATACTACTGCAATATTAATTAGTAATATGATGTTATGTATGATATAATTACATTTACCATTGCAACCTGTAAAATTTCTGGTCGGAACTGTCTAAACTGATAACATGGCATGCTTAAGAAGTGCTCTTTAAAATAACGTAGCCCTGGTAGACCCAGAGCAAGTGGATCCGCCCCACCAGTTCACTGGCACTCTGCTGACTCAAACTTCAAAGCCTGCGCCCTGACCACTACAGACAATAAATCACTTTCTGTTTCCTTGGAAGTGGGGTTGGGTGCTTATAAAACAATCTTGGAGGCTAAAAGCGTAAAAAACATACCAAAAATCTAAAATCAACGTTAATTCCCTTTGGGATCTGCTTGTGTGGGTTCGTCTCAATCGGGATGCATCCCTGGTTTATGGGATCCGTTTCCAAATCAAAGGATCCATATTTTGGCTTTTTACCTGTCATGTTACATGTACATGTTTTTGATGTGCAGTGTAGGCCATTAAATTTCAATACTGTCTGTAGTAGTATCCAGATACATACCTTGTGAACTTTTACCAGCAATAGATGTGTTGGAATAACGGAAGAGTATATATATATATTTTTGTGAATGGCGGAATTGGTAACTCATGGATTACTGGGTCGATTCTCTATCTATTACCTTCTATAACCTCCGGCCCACAGCTTCGCAAGTATAAATGGGTAAATCGTGGTGAGAATCAAACTTGAGACCCTCTTTTTACATTTCCTTCCATTTACACGTGTGTAATTCTGCTAAATTTGTCTATTAATTCTTGCAGGGCTGGAATAATCGAAATTTTAAAATGAAAGTAAATTGTAAAATAATTGTGGTAGATAGGCATTTTCCCATAAGTCAAATTTGGATGTCAGTACCATCCAATTCACCACAAATTTTATTAATTCTGCTATTATGAAAGAGATACTGTGAAAACATATTTTGTTATTACATCAGCAGCCGTTTCTGTATCAGGCCTCACCATGGGACCAAATTTGTTTTCTCTCAATGATGCCCATGATAGTTGATGTAAGAACATTGGCTGAAATTCATCCTGAAGCTACATAAAAACATGGAAACCCTAAACTATTATGAACTTGATGTGTTTATATACATAACACTCCACATAGTAGGATATGCGATTGAATTCTATATGCACATATTAATCATAACATATATATATATATATATATATGTTATATATATACATTAGTGAAGAATGAGGGCCCAATGGACTGAAAACCCAGGAACAATGTGGACCCATAGACTACCATTGTTTATTAGTGAAGACGAGTTTGCGGGTTCTATACCAGCTCAGATTATCTTCATTTCAGCCAACATTACTCACAAGGATATGGATGAGTATGCAGACCAACATAATTGTCAGTCTTAAGAAGGGTAGACCGAAACCCAACTACCCAAAGGCTACAACAATAAATGGCACATGGTCCAAGAAGGCAGTAAGTCAACATCTAGTGATAGCCACATCTGTCAAACCCCACATATGGGAGGAGCATGCTCTCTGGGATTTGAATACAGGTCATTGTCACAACGACGACTCCAAGTTGCTGCTATACCACAGTCCAAGGGCCAATACAAAATTTCACACACATGAAAATAATTCCTAAAAGCTGGCAGGGTGCTGTACCTGCACCCAAATCACACTTGTGCTTTCAGAACCACACCTAAGCTTCTGATGACTTTGTAATATGTAGGACACCTTGGGTGGTGGTAAGAGTTGATTATATGCTAGTATATACTATAGTAAATGTCTGTGAAGTGGAAGTATTAAATTCTTTAAATCTTCTTTTTGTAAATGGTAAATACTCTATATGTGTTTAGGTATCATTTGAGTACATTTTCCTCATTCCGGCCAGAATTCCTTTGAGAGCTTTGATGTTGAAATAGATTTAGTTTCAAATGAAGACGAGCCAATGCAATGGATCTTTATATGCAGCCCAATTGTCTTATATTGGAAATTTCTCCTGCAAACCAAGATATTGCAACATCTGATGCTATAAAACTGGCCCGAGAAGTTGATCCTTCAGGTATTCTTCTCCCTAGACGATTTTCTTGAATATTTAATCATTAGAATGAGCATAGATAGGTAGTTCTCTGTATGTATTCTCTCCCTAAATGACATTTTTACGTGATGGTTTCTGACCTTAATGCTTGATAGAGAATATAAGGAAATGAATATCTAGGTCTTATAAACAATTTGATTTACATCAAGATATTGGTGATACATGCTACTCTGCTTAATTTGTTTTTGTAAACTGTCAAAGAGGGATCTTTTGATTCAATTCTTTCTTATATGCCAAGCTACTAAGTAAAATGCTATTATGTTACTTCATTTAACAGCCATTTATTCTGCTCAGGTGATAGGACATTTGGAGTGTTGACAAAGCTTGATCTCAAGGACAAGGGAACAAATGCCAGTGATGTGAAGTTTTCTCCACATTCCATTTACTTGAAGGGTAATTGTACGATATGACATTCCACCTGCCACAATCTTAAAATTCTATAAGACTTTAATTGTCTGTGGATTTTTTTCAAGAATGTTTGAACACAGGGAATGCTGGTAAGGAGACTGTTTTAACTTTTCAGAGAACTATTAATGGTTTTTGTCATAATAGAATTAACAGCTCGCACTGTTGTTGATGCTTTTGTTTATTTCCGCTCTCCATCTTGTGGATAATTAGTCGAGGGGCACACCGATGACCGCGTCTGGAAAGTCGTCCTTGATGCATGCAGCACATCGCTAAGTACAACATCCACAAGTTGGAGTTGTCAATCGCCTACGCTGATATTAACAAGAGCGTACATGATTGCTGCCCGGTAGAAAGAAACGAATATTTTGCACCTAGTCCTGATTATAATAATTGTCGTCGTAATGTTCAGAATATTTAGCTAAGCCACTGGTTAGTTACTATGTTCCAGGATTAAACTCTTTATCCAGCTATCCTTTCCAAAGTCATTGGATGTTTTATCTTTACTAATGTCCATGTTTCCTGCAGCAACTGGAGAGTGCCATTAAGTCACGCATACCGAGTATTCTGTCTTTGATAAACAAAACTATAGATGAACTTGAATCAGAGATGAATCATCTTGGCAGACCTATTGCTGTTGATGCAGGGGTAAGATTTGCTATTGATAGTCCTAATGCTAGATTATAGTTGCCACTGTAGAACATATTGAATTTTGAAGTGCAACACATTAGCTTCAACTTGTTAAATGTGATGTTCTTTTGTAATCCATTGCAGGCACAACTATATACAATTTTAGAGCTTTGTCGTGCTTTTGATCGTATTTTCAAAGAGCATCTAGATGGAGGGTAAACACTCTATCGATCTTTTCTTCTTGCTATGCAGACTACCTATTTCTAGAGGATACTCCATACCCCACCATAACCTACCTAGCAAATACAATCAACACATGCCTCATCTCCGTCATTCCCTGCAGCCGACGTTCTGCACCGTACGGATAAATCTATGATTTGCACTATTCTGGTCAAATAGAAATAATAATATCAATTTTAATATTTTATGCATTTATATTTGAATTCTCTATTTCCCATATACCGGTCAAAGACCCTGCTGGTTTCATCGTCTTCACATTTCCTTTGAAAAGTTGAAAGTTTGTCGCAAAATGTTATACAAGGACTAATCGCTTCAACTTTTCCTCAACCACCTCAAGCCACAATTAGGACCGTCTCAGTTTCATACACGCCATGGTATATATATATATTCTTTCTTTGATTGCACTTGACATTTGTAACTTTTACATCCAGTATATTTATTTTTGTCCTTCGGACTAAATAGCCTCATGCCCTAAACATGCTGAACAGCCTGTCCATGTCCCGCCAGTCTGCCTACCCGAAGTCCTGAGTCAATCAACAACTCCCAAAAATTATAGTCTGTTCGTTCTAGGTCTGCCGAATCCCAACAAAACCAATCCCTGTTTCTAATTTGAACCTCCAGTGTCAATTTTCAATTTGATTTTTTTAAATGTTTGCCACGAGGTTCGTTTAAAGGTTTGTCACAAGGTTAATTTAAGGATTTTAATAATTAAAAAAAGGTAATATAACCCTATCTACCTGGTGGACTGACGCATAACTCCAATTTCCAACTTACTCCGTGAGTTTGCCTGTCGCACTATCTAAGAGTCAAGAGGAATCTAGGATTAAACCCCCCGCTGCACAGTTTGAAGACGGAGATGTTTAAACCTTTGGGCCTCAGCCACACAGCTGATAGGGTAGTCGCTACAACACTCCGCCACACAGGTGACTCGTTACAACATTGAATTCGCCGCATAGCCTATAGGCGAACACTCTACCCGTCGCCACAATGTTCAGTGTTCAAACTTTAGCGCATGAATCCAAGCAGCGGGAGGCAACTGTTGGTTAATGGTGTCCATTGTCGAGTCATCCCACGTATGGATATGATTCCGACCGAGCTTTAGATTCACCCGAAGGAACAAGCAACTTGACCAGGTTTTCCCCATTTGTTAGTTTTACAAACTAGAGTATAGATTCAAGGTCTTTTTTAGCAATTTGTAGCTGCAAATTATATTGTATATTTAAATTTCAATAACGTCATTCATGATTGGATTTTATCATCCTTAAGTTATTCATTTATTGAACATGATTCTTAGTCATGTTTATTTAAATAATTTCTTCTTATTATTTTTTATCTATATTTTATTTTAAAGTTTATATATAGCAGTATATATATATAGTGGAACCTAATGGTATATATCAGAGTAGTTCATCGTGCTGCCTGATAGCCATATGCTACTACTGCTTGCAGCTATACTTATCCAGAGTGGAGACATTGATGTTGAGTTCAAAGATCAATTGAAGGAAAATAAACACTATAAAAATAAGTCAGATACCAGCCAGGAAGAAGTGCACAAGGAAATTGTCAATCACATTGTCGGAAACACCGCCAATGAAGGAAAGATATACTTTTATTCAACTAGATAACTGCAAGTAATCACCATTGGAGGGATAAGAAATAAATAGAGCTGCAAGACAAAGAAGTCCTCCTTAACTACCAAACCACCACTGTAGACTTGCAGTTGTCAAACTGCACAATCATTTCAATGCTCATTTGTTTTCTGTGGCCAGTGATTCATAATAGTAGACAGAATAAACCACTCTTAAAGGTCCAAAAATATATGAAGCCTGCTAAAGCAGCTGCCTTCCACCATCAATAATCAATGTTCCATGCTTTGCTGGTCACTGTTGAAGCAATTGCAACTACGGAAATGCCAGCCAATGTAGGAGTGATGTCTTGCAAAAAATCTGTACAGTGAGGTCACAATCTCTAATTTCAAATGGAAGTGTGCTCAAGTAAAGATTTGTATTTTCTTCTTGTCGCTGACAGTTTAGGAAGGAAATTAAAGTCTTTACCTATTTTGCCCAAAAGGTATCTTCTTTTTTTAATCCAAAGAAAAAATAGTAACCGTATATCGAGGAGAAAAAAGTTACATTTTGTCTGTGCCATCATACACAGAAGTGCCAAGATTGTATTTTTCCACGACAGGTCCTTGAACAAATATTATTTTACTGGTAAATAATAATACCCCTATCTGCAGTAAGCAGGATGCCTAAAAACAAAGGCTATACAGAAAGAACATATGTGTGAACAGTCCAAAAAGAGGGTACATAGTATCATTACTGAACTTCTACATCAAGAGATGCATCGAAATTGAAAGGTATATTTTTTTTTCATGGAAAACCTTGTGGGGAAACCCCAGGCACTTCTCCACATTTTGTGAATGGTACATAGT
>SNQJ01S0178086.1:0-19723 GCA_010110895.2 Picea sitchensis | reverse complement strand
AACAAAGTTGTGGATATGCTTTCTAGGCCTCCCATTTCTACGTCGATTGTTTTGAAAAATGATTCCTTAGCTCATGTCAATTATATTGAACAATATGCTAGTGATAAATATTTCAAATATGTATATGAGATGCTAACCCATGGTTCACAAGTAGAGAATTTTCGTTTACAGGATAAACTACTCTACCATTTGGGAAAATTTTGTATTCCTACAAATGAAAGAGTGCATGTAACCAGGGAAGCTCACACTTCTCTAATATCTGATAATTTTTGGGTAGGAAAGACTGTAGCACATTTGCAGAGGTTTTTTTATTTGCCTCTAAGGAAATAAATTGTAACCAAACATGTAAAGGGGTGTGTGTTGTTCTCAACTTGTAATCCCACTAATAGAAAATTGGGGTTGTACACACCACTTCTTGTTCCTTCTCATCCTTGGGAGAGAATCTCGATGGATTTTGTAGGGGTGTTACCTATGTATAAGAAGGTTCATTACTACTTGTATGTGGTAGTGGATAGGTTTATCAATATGTGTATATTGATGCCATGTAAAAATAAGGTCACAGTTGAGAAAGTTGATCACTTTTTCTTCCAACATGTCTGGGTTCATTTTGGGTTGCCCATGTCCATTATCTCCGATCAAGATTCTCAATTTTTAGGGGAATTTTAGACAAGATTATGATAGCTCATGGAAACCAAGTTGAAGAGCAGTATTTCTTTCCATACACAAACCGATGGACAGATATAAATGGTCAACAAAAAATGGTTCATTTTCTTCGAGGTTACTACAAAAAACATCCTAAACTTTGGGATGAACAGTTGCACTATGTCCAACATGCATATAACTGAGCCTTACACTCTTCCACCTGGATTTGACCATTTGAGACATGTTTTGGGTATCTACATAAGACTCCCTTGGACTTGACATTTGGGAAAGATGTCGACCCAAGTGAACAAAGAGATGAAGACAAATCCCACAAGTTCATCCAAAGGATTCAATAGGTATATCAAACAATCCAGGAATAGTTGGAAAAGAGCCAAGGCCAATATAAGGAAAGGCATGACAAGAACCAAGTAGATCATCAATTCCAAGTAGGTGATCAAATATGGTTTCACATCAACAAATGTAGGTTGAATGGTGAAGGTAAGAAGCTCAAAACCATCTGATATGGACCCTTCACCATCTTATAAAAGATTGGCACACATGAATTACACCTAGATCTACCACCATATATGTAGATATACTTAGTTGTGAATGTAGAGAACCTAAAACTTTATGAGCCTCCAATGATCATGGATCAAGGGGAGAGTGTTTCAATACCTTCAGTTCATTAGTTTTCTTCTGAGTACTTGGATGAGTTAAAGGTAGATATCATCTTGGATAGAAGGATAAGGAATTCATATAGGGGTGATGTTGAATATCTTCAAGTGGGCCTTAAAGGCACACATCCAAGGAAAGCATGGTGGATTGAGAAGGGGAAAGTGAGGGATCAATTCCCTCACCTATCTATTGATTGATAAGGATTTTGGTGGTCCAAAAGCTTCTTAGTGGGGAGGAATGATCCAAGAGGATCCAAAAGGATAAAATTTCAAAGCCCTCAAATCTCAGTAAAAATGGCACCAAGTCAAATATTGTTTTAATATCTTTCCAATGGTGCAAACAACACCTCAAACCGAGTCTATATGAAGAAGTTATGGTTGGTCAAAGTTTCAGTTAAACTGGGAAAATTCAAAGAGGGTAGTCTATACTACTGATGTTAACATGCTGAGCTAGAAGTACTATAGAGAGACATGTGTACTACTAATGTCAGCATGCCAAAATGGGAACACAAGAGGCTACCATGTGTCACTCATTTTTGGTACTTTTGGGCATCCAAATGGACTAGTTAAAATGTGCCACATGGCATCCATACAGATTCCACATGGAAGTACGATGATTATGTGGAATTGACTATACCATTGACATGGTGCTAACTGGACTGCTAATGTGGCATTGACACAGGAGAGGATGCATTGCTGACTGGGTCGTTGACTGGATGGATGACGTAGGCACCAGACGGTGACTATGCAACTGATTGTTCATTGACCAGCTAATGAAGGGATCCCACATGGCCCAATCAGAGGATGCCACGTGACACCCACCAATAGTAAAAGTGGGCTCTCTTGTGTGCACCAACAACCAAATCCGGTTTAAACTACCTCCATATTACCCAGGCTAATCTTGGTTATGGAGGGATTAAATGGTAAAATGTGGTTAAATTGGGTTTAATTAATGGGACAGTTATAGTTTTAAACTATAATTAAAATATATGTTATAACCAAATTCCTAATCGATAGGTATGCGGGTTTGACCCTGGGACCTCCCATAAACTTAGCCAACCCTCTAACCACTACGCCAAATTGGTGTTCGGTAAACTTCGCGCAAGAAAAATATTTAAACCCATATTTTCTACTAGCGAGGAAGGGAGCATTCGTGAGCCCATTGGTGGGCATGAAATTTGATACAAGATTGCATTTATTACATAAGTATAGATTGTTATGGCATGATTTTAGAGGCAGAGAGCCCAGGAGTGGCCCGAAAGTGTCAGTGACATAATTTGACAAAATTATAGAGATTTTTTCACGATTTCTCAACATGAATCCACTGGTGCAGTCATAATTTGGATCCGAGCAGCAGGTTTTCAGGGAATCACAAGAATTGAGGTATTTCCATGTATTTTTTCCAATTTCACTGAAATAATATAAGTACCTCTCCACTGAGAAGTGGGCCCAAAGAGGTAGTCCATCTTTGGGACGAACTCCATTATCAAGTCTTGTGCAAATGTTTCTTCTCATTATTTCTTCATGTGTATGCTTTCTTCATTTATGTTGCACATATGCTTTGTTCGTGATCTTTAATGCAATTCATGTTATAGTCATCGAACAAAACATCCTATATTAGTCACAATGTGCTTTAAATACTTTTCTCAATTGATTCTTATCTTATTAGGCTACCTATTCCAAGGTAACCATAGGTGATACTAATCAAAAAAAAAATACCCATGGAGTTTGTGTGACCAATCATGTTTGAGAAGAAGGCCATATGCTTTTGGGATGTTTACAACTACAATATCAATGACTTGGTGAATCTTGGGGTTGGAATTAATCCTAATCATAACATATTTCAATTCTCTATTGACCTTTACTTCTGGTCTATATAATTGTACAATATGGGTTGAATGTTTGGTAGGTTTTTCATTCAATTTCTTACAGACAAAATATGGCATGATATTTGATGATTCCCCTAATTCTACCAAACAATTGTGCATATTTCTATTGAAAATATCAAAATTTAACAAGAAAGGAGGTATGGATAGCTTGTATTTCTTATCTATGGATGTTGTGTTTATTGTTGAATTTTGGGCTTCCCCTAAGTTTACTACTTTTATCTTTTGATCAACATTCACAATGTGGGTTTTCTCATCCTTAAATGTTTTGAGTAACAAAGTTTTCTTCTAATAAATCTTGTAGAGATTCATTATCGATATGTTGGCTTTAATTTTCTTCAGGTCTTCTACCACGTTGTATTCCAAATGTTCCAATTTATGGTTCACAAATTTAGGAGCATATACGATCTCAGGAATGGGATTTTCTAAAGGTGTTGAGATCCAAGGCTTATCAAGATCTCTATATACAGTAGGATGGGGTTTATAAATAGGCCCTCTTATTTTGGTATGAACACCTAAGGTTTCATCTATTAATTCTCCTTCTTTAGTTATGTTTACCTCTGACATCATATCCCACATCACTATGGTTTTGTCCTCACAAGTTTTAGTGTAATATTCATATGTGGCATTATATAATGGATCATTGGTTTTCTCAGTTAGAGAACATCCATCTAGAAAGAGATTTTCCATCAAATTCATAGAATTTGTCCATTGAGAGAAATTATTCCTGAAATTATTTTCCTGATGATAATTACAAAAATAATATGGGGCTACTTCCCCTAAATCAATATTCAAATTAGTTGGGGGAATTTCAATAGCCTTAAAAGGAGGAGGTATCTTAAAGAAAGGTGTGTAAGGAACTTGATTAGATGTACCTTCCCCTGAACTCCTCTTCATATCTACTATTTCATTCAATAATTTTTTTATCCTTCTTTGTAAGCTCTCGATATCAGTGTTATCTTTTTTATCGATTTCCAAAGATTTATTTCCTTGTGGCCTTGTCAACAAAAGGCATCTTTTAGGTTGTACCTTTTAGTTTTTCCCTAAGGAGATTTGACTCTCTTTACACCCTTTCCTCTAAAATTCAATAGTCTTGGCTTCCTCAAAATTTTCTGTAAGGTTATGCTTATCATCCCCTTTTACGAACATAGAAATTGAGGTTGATAAAGCATTGGCATAAACCTCAATTTGTAACTCTTAGTGAGGGGATTCTTTCCATTGAAACTTGTTTAGGATTGTGGTAAGACATTGATTGAAATCCTTGACCTTTTATTTAGGCCCCTGGCAGTAGAAAATAACTCATCCATTAATGCTCCTATAGTATTTTCCTCTCCAAACTTATCCAAGAAATCATTTTGTAACTTGGTCCAATTTGTGATATACCCAAAATGGATATTGATGTAACAAGTGGAGGATGAGTTTTCAAAAGTATAAGGAAAAATTCAACAAACTACATACTCATGTTGTACATTCATTAATCAAATGGTAAGGATAAAATTCGTAATGTGATCTTTAGGAGATCCAAATGTTTGAGGGTTAAATGTAGGAAGCAATTTATCCATATGTTTGGGTAAATGGTGTAATGGACCAGGTAGTTCCAAGGAATCCCTATCCAACCATAGTTGGTTATTATTTTTATTAGCATCTACCATGTGTTATGGTTTGTATTATGAAGCTTTCAATTATAGATCATATTCTTTTTCCTTGGGTTCAGAGCACTCCTAGAGGTAAGAAACATTTCTTGCGAGAGGATTAATTATGGGAGTATTTGGTATTAAGATGAAAGGTTATTCTATTTCGAGTAAGGAAAAATATACTAGGTATTTGATAGTGTGCACTAAGGTATGTTCAGATGTGGACACAACTGGTCTTACAATTATCCTTCTTCAAGGAAGTAATGGGGTTGGAATTAGTGCCCCTGTTTGTCTAAGATATTCTCTAGTTATTCTTCTGAAAGCGTTGACTTCCTCCCGAGACACTGCATATGGTATTTCAGGATGGCATGTATAACTTTCCTCCACCTGAACTGAAGTATTGTCAAGGGGTATATCTTCATGCTTTGTATTTTCTCTATGTGGGATGTTTGTATGACTTGCCATGCACATGACCTCCTTCTAGCGTGAATTTTGTTGAGGGGGGTTGGATTCCCTTTACTCAACAAGAGGTATTAAACCAAAGGATGAGGCCCAATTAGACTCCTCCCTATTTAGTGTGAAATAATCCTTTGGTTTAATGGTATGGAAATCATTCAATGAGCTTTAAGAGTGGTTTATATTTACTTCTTTTGTTTCCTTTTTATTGTTTTATGTGTTATGCTTTCTTACTGCATAAAGGGAAATAACTAAATGGATTAGATAATTAGTAGTGTTCTTTCATTTTTTTTCTACATATTATTTTCGTTGCACCAAAATTTATGAATTAGAGGAGGATAAATGGTAAGACACAAAGACAACCTCACTATATAATTTATATTGTTTAAAATCCTGATACGTTCACTGTATTGAGTTTGTCTAATACCATGTCATGTTGGTACATTGTATTTCCTTGATGAAACTGTGTTTCTTTAAGTTTTAAGGATTCATGGACAGAAAAAATCCTAACTCATTTCAATATACAAGTTGGTGACAACAAGATCTTAGTAGAATGAGGCATTCAAGTACATCATTAGATTTTCTTTGAATTTTGTGTGTTTTATTTTAGCAGATCTCATTTATTTCTTTTACATTAAGGTAGAGATTTATTTTTTCCGGTGCTTTAAGAACCCCCCATACACTAATCCATGTTGAAATACATGAACTATCATCCAACAAAAGAAGGATTCCAAAGAGCTTGTTGAGAAAAGGAGGAAATGCTACTCTAACAAATATCTTAAATCCTGACAACAATTCAAAAATTATCTACATCTCAGGAGGAAAAATCCTAACAACAATAAAAAATATATCTGCATCTCAAGTAACAATTGAAGAGAAAATTATCCATGAACAACTTCCACAAAAGGAGGATCTAGAATCCTTTTCTAGTCATCCTTGTAAATCCTGAGAGGAGAAAAAAGAGCCATGGACAACATTCAATGGAGAGAAGACAATAGAGCCTGAGATTAAGGATTTTCTTGCATTCCTATCATCATATCCTTTATGCATTCAAGAGAGAAATCAACAAACCTTAGAATATTTGCATGGAATGACAAAGGAGAACATGAAAACATTTTCTAATGAACAAGAGAACCAAGGAGACAAATATTACATTGAAACATGGTTCTAAAGAATAATCAACACACAATATTCCTCCATTATTCAACATTTCCCAGTACCATATACATCAGTACAGTTGGTTTCTCACGTTCAAGAATACATTGAGGTATATTTTTCAAACTTGGATATGAGTCTACTTATGATCCCATTATGCATATGGATGCATTAGAAGTTATCCTACACTTGAGGGAATGAATTATTTTCCAAATAGAGTAGGATAATGTAGAAGAATAAATAAAAAAATGAAAATAGTAAAGATAAAAAAGTAATTCCAACTGTGAAAACTAGGACTCTGGTGCAATTAGACATGAACGTTTCTTGAAAACCAGCTTTCTAGATGGCAAGGTTCACTATAAAGTTTTCCATACATTTGTTGATTCAATATTTCATTTACAAGTTCTTCAAATTATTTTCTTTGATGCTCAAGTTAGATGATGTGGGATTCCCTAAGGCCTTCCTTCCAATAAATATTGTCCCAATGAACTCAACACCTTATCTGGGATCAAGATCAAAGATTTTATAGTTCCTTGGAGATTTCATATAACAATGGAAGGTATCCTCGATTATAGCAGTGGGAATACATAAATGTCTCCTGATTATTAGATTATGTATGTGACTCCACTTAAATACCTTTATTTGTACTTATATAAATGCATCGAGGTACCTTGACACTCATTTTCATGAATAGTGAGTGGTATCATGTTGTTAACGACATTCATCAATGGTCGATAATCCAACAAATCATTTCCATGTTCGACCGTACAACATTAATTCACATGGATAATATTGTACCACAAGAGTTGGAAAATATTGAAGACTCTATGGTTTAATGGTATTCATAGCAACTTGTATCCTTTTCATATTTTTCAAATAAGAAAGGAATAATAACAATTAGACAAGGTAGTAGTTTCAAAGAAAAAAAGTCATTGGTTCTTGTAGTAGATTCCTCCACTCATGTAGAAAATAATTGAGAATTATTGCAGATTGTTCAATTCACTTTCTTGTTATAAGGATGTTGATAGGTATGAATGGCATATCAATAAGGTAATGGATAACACCTGATGGAAAGTCCCAGATAGACTCACTCTCATTTGGGATGGTGTTTTCTACCATTATGTGGGCCTGGTTGCCACTCTAAATTTCTATCTAAATATGAATCTGAGAACCGAAGGCTCTCAGATGAATCAAAATATGGGAATAAACTAATTAAAGATAACTACTTATACATCTAAATGCAAAACTATTCTAATCATATCCTGATCAAAAGAAAACTAGCTAAGATTGAATACAATGAAACATAATATCATATGAACTAGAAAGAATTCATATATTCAAATGATAAGTGATAACAACACCATTAAATAAACATTTATAATTAATTGAAATATGTTTATATAAAATTGTAGCTGTATTTAAAATGAGAACATGTCACCACATGAGCATATAGAAAATATTGTAGAAATAATTCATACAACATAAAATGTAATACCTAGATAGAAGACAAATGCATTAAGAAAATTCTCAAACACATCCACCAAGATATTTGATTTCCATAATGCCTCTTTCTCTTCATTAATTCCCAACTAATAGTACTTTCAGTCATATACAAAGGGGAAAAGTCCTTTCTTTATGATAGGATTTCTTTATAAAGTAATAAAAGGGCCCCTTCACATTCTGTAACTGTCATCCTTTCAGATGATAGTTACAACTCTTTGTTTCATATTCTAAATGGGACTTTATCAAAATGAAGGAAAACTATTACAATAATTAAATGGTATTTGGTGGTTGCATATTATCCCTATAATCCTTCCAAAACTTGAAATATTTTATGATAACATCTATCCTCCCCAAATGCATTTTCTAAATATCTATCTCACCATCGTAGATCAAATTTTTTAGTTCTTCATTTAATATTTTCTATGTCTATTGTATGATTTTTTTGTCCAGTGAAATTAATTTTATTGTCTTAATTAGTCCTGTCTCTAGCATTTATTTATTAACCTAATATTTCTCTTCTATATATTTCATGTTGAGATTCCTTCTAGTCTCTACATCTTCTATGATCATTTGAGTTGGTGATACTTCTTCTATATCTATTAGTGTATCCATCTCGAATTGTCCAAGTAAGATATTTGATGCTCTCCATAATATTTTGCAATCCTTGCCAACTACTTGCTATGTTCTTTTGACATCATTCATGAATATCTCCTAATATTCAGGAGTACTTGGTCTTTGATTCTCTGCTTGGGTGTATAGATTGACAGGGTGCTAGGTGGGTTACTATATACATGTTTCTAGTCTATGACTTTGTCGAAGGAATTTGGAGATTTATGATACTTCTCTTTCACACTGTCCATTTATAGAACTAACTTAAGATGATCTGCCCTATTGCTTTGTATTTCATTCAATAAACAAAAGAACTTTTTTTCTACATACCTAAGTTCTTCATTGACAAAATTTACCTCTTCTATGACTATTTCTAGGACAACAGTCCCTTTCTGGTTTTCTTCCATAGCTTTATTCAATATTTTATTGTCTTGTAGTAGTTGTTGAATCTGATCTTCTATATTTTTCATCATATGTGATTATCTCTAATCTTTGAACTTGTAACCTCTCCATTTCTTTAGTATGCATGGATTCAAGTTGCTCTATTTCTTCTTGATGTAACTTCTGGTTGATGTTAGCCTTCTATTCAAATTCTGCACATAATTTCTTCTCTTGAAGTTGCAATTCCTTTTTTACTTCGTCTCTATGTAGTTATTCTACTTCATTAACTTCCTTCTTAAATTCATTGGCCAAGATTGCCCTGATGTTGCTCATGGTAGCTTCTAGTTCATCTTTCTTGGTTCTGAACATATCTAATGCTTATGCAACCTCATAAATTGAATTGGCATTTGCACTGGAAAATGCATTAAGGATTGATGTTGTTTGTATTGCATTCTCTGTTAGGTCTGGGCATGCCTTCTATTTAATGATTCTTTCATAAGATTCTTGTTTTGAGCCTTGTTCTCCTCTCTTTCTCATAGTCGTCATTTTTTCAATATCCTTGGTCTTGTTGCTGTAATAGTATTCTCGTACATCCATTATAGCACCTTATATCCAAATTATTTGAGAGGTAAATGATAGGTTACCCAGTATCTCTACCAGAGGAGTATATTCTTCAAGATGGATGGTTACGATACTTGTACTAGGTTTTGATGCCACTTCATTTGTTTCATCTTGATCACTTTTATTCTCCAATTCTATTTCTTCCCTTGTTCTATCTTGTGACTTAGATGCATTCTTCTTTTCTTCTCCTTCTTTATTTTTTCTTTCCTCAGCTTGAACAACTAATCGTGCCTTTTCTTCACCTTCTTTTCTTTTCTATGAAAGATCTGCATATGCTTTAGCTTTAGCCTATGTTTTTGTATTATTTTTATTCTCTCAATTACCCCTACCTAAAATTTGGTTCTTATCTGTGTTTTTTTTGTTTTTTTAGTCCAACTTGTTTCTTTTCCATTTCTACACTTTTCCTCTACTGATACTTTTCTTCTTCTTTGTCAGCATTTATTACTTTTTGCCTTTGTTCTCTTTCTTTGGATTCTTGCTTCTCCTTATATTGTTGGACTAATGTCCTGAATATATCTTTTGTCATAACCCTTTATTCATCCTCATCCTTTTGGAGTTTCTCTTTTGCTAGTTCACTTGGTAACATGTCTAACACTTCCTCAAAAAATATAGCTCCCCTAAAGAGATCCTCTGCAAAGTTAGCTTTATGAACAACATGTTGGAGGAGATTTACTACCTTTATATGCTCATATACCATATTTTGAGGATCATGTCCTTTTATAAGTCTTGTACAAAAACATAGTTCTCTTAAAGATTCAACTTCCTTTTTAGCATGTGGCTTATTTGATAGAGTGTACCTGCTTATATTGAGTGGGATGATTGACCAAGAATTTTTTTTCTTCTCCAATAAGTAGGCAGTGACTCCCTTCTCCATTGTTTGATAGGCAATTCATATCACTAATAACGTATCAGGAACATACTATGGTAATATATATGTTGTGGCCTGGTGGCTCCATATATCCTAAGATAGTTATAATACTTCTTTATGTACCAGTCTCCTATATCCCTTAAGGAATTGATAGCCCCTTGGGATATTCTGTGTGGATAAAATCCAAAGATGGATTTGAACAAAGGGTCCAAAAAGTAATCATAGATGTTGTATACATTTTCTCTATATTTGATATCCTCAACTGTGAACAATATACATGAATCTAAAGTCGGCTTGGGTCCCAAATCCAATTGAAAGTAGGAAAGTTATGAGTATGATAGATGGCATCAATCAAATACACTATCATATAGAAGCCATGGTTTTTTATAAATTGGGCTTCTCGAGATCGACCAATGATGTTAAAGGATAAATTGTTCACCCAATTGAAATCTTTTATGGTGTTGACCACTGTGTAAGCCATCAAAAACCACTCCACTATGAAATGTGTACTGGTTTCTTCATCATATAGTGTGCATATCATTGTGTTCAATAGTCTGTATGGTTCCTTTAGGTACATTGTGGGAATATATCTCTCTCCTTCTTTGACTAGTCTTTCCTCTCCGATGAACCAATCTTCCATTATAATTTTGAAGTCTTTATGATCAACTTTGATTTTTTCTAGAAATTATTCATCGAGGGACACTGTGGGTTCTAGGGTTTTGTACCTTATCTTGTTGTCTTCTTCCTTTAGATATGTGGTCAAAAACTTAGATGCGTTGAGTATGGTATCTTTCTCCTTTTCTAGGTGGGTGAGCACCATCATGCAACATCATTATAAGGAAAAAGCATGGGTTGAGCAACTATAGTGTGGATATCACTCTTTCCCATATTTATGTATTCATCAATATCTTCATCATCGAAAAGGTATTCCTCATTTTGGAAGATGTGATATATCTCATTGTATATTGGATATTGTTTCCTTCCATCACATCAATTTATGTCTATAATGTTGATATATTATGGACCAAAAATAGGGACCAACCCGACAACTGCTTGGCTTTTTTATTTCCTAGTAAGTACCCGAGACATTCTAATGTCTATGTGTGCTACAGGACATAAGAAAAATATTAATCTACATTGGAGTAGATTACAAAAGTTATCGAACTAAAAAAAACAAAATGCGTACCTTTTTGTTTGATATTTCAGAAGACACTTGGATTTACCCGACCTATCAGAATAGAAACATTTACACTTTCACAGGTTTCACAGGAAAAGAAATATCTCTATTATGACTTGAAGCATTTTTTTTTATTTTGAAAATTTCCCATACACCTTGTGTAATAAATGTTAAGCGTGTTACATCATTGGCTTGGTCAAAGATGTACTATCCTCCATTAATTTCCTTGAAAAAAATATCTGCATTTGTTATCGTTAGCATATCAACAGGGGTATCTATCAGTTAGATGGGAAAAAGGATTTTTGATCACATAGTCATTGGAAGACAATGATAAAATCATTTTGCAGCTTGTGATCTTAATCGAACCTTTTGATGATGATTACCTTTTACAACGATTGTTTATCCTCGAGAGATGTTCCAAAAGGTGGGGGGGGTATATAAATCGTGTGTTTATTTGGTCATATAGCTTATGTTAATCATCATCCCACTTATACTATTTATTTTACCCAACTTGATGAATTGTTATATGATGTATGGTTACTTTGTGGGTTGACTTTTTCAGGTTATAATATCATCATCGGGATATTTATCTAGGTGAGTTAATGAAACATGTGAAGGATTTTCTTCCTAAGGATAGATATCATATAGTATGGTCGTTGGAAGGTATTACATATAGTATAGAGAGTAGTCTTATATCATCCTTAGATGATGAAAAAGTGTTTCATGGAAAAGGTGTGCCAGTGAGAGGGTGCCACGTCATGCATACAATGTGCACCGAAAACAAGATTTGATTCAATTAATATGCATGGTTGTGTTAGGGTCCACCTTATACATTGTATAGTGGTTATATTTTGGAAACATTTAAGGGACAATATCCTCTTGACACATATGCATGGGAGTATGAGTCATTGAATTTATGGCATCATCTTCGAATGACTTATCTAGATAGAGGATCGAAAAACAAGGGAAAACGCTTGTTATGATTGGATCATGGGTATCACCAGAGATAATATCCTTATGACATGTTACCATGAGTAAGGGGTTAATGGGATAAAATACATGATTTTGTAGAGGTATAAATTTTGTCATCATACCGAGAAGACAACTTGCAATGGGTGTTTCCCATTGCATTATCCCGATGATGATATTAAAGAAGTGCTATCATCAAAATGTGTAAATAGGGAGTGGTATAGTGTATAAATGTAGGATCAGAGGGCCAACAATAATTATGCAAAGGATAATCACATGGTAAGGGCTTGATCCTAACACTGCATAATGATTTATTATGAGAGAGTTTAAGGTTCTTTTGAAGACAGAAAATGGCCATTGATCCATGCATCTCGGATATTCAACACTCAATGAATTTTCCTTTCAGTTCAACTTAAGAGATCATGTACAAATAGTAGTCTCATGAAACAATAGCTAGTTACGTCTACAATGATTAGAACATTGCTAAAAGTTTGGTTTGTTAGTACCCATAAATTCTTCCTCTGGGTTGAAGAATTTTAATGGGTTGTTGTGGAAGTCACAACAAATGGTGACTTGTTGGGATAAACATTTATCTCTACTTCAAATAGACCTCCATATTACATACATATGATCTTTATAGATTCCAAAATTTTGACAATTCAACCTCTATCATGGACCCCACATCACTCACTCTTACTAAAAATGAGAAGGTACTACAACTAAATGATCTTTGGGATAATTTATGTGAGATAATTAGGGATGAGATTAGTTATTTAAATTCAAGAATATGGGAGGAACTGGAAAAAACAAGCTTTTTTACGACTTCTTATAGTCCAATGTGTGTTCCTCATCTCTTTGTTCCTAGCATTTATTCACTGCCAGTGATCGTCCATAGCCCCGATGATGTTTTCTCAATATCATACAAGCATTTCCCCAATACCAGCGAGTGTCCATAGCCCTGATGAGTTTACTTTCACTTGCCACACAATCATTGGTTCTTTCAACTTCCTATTTGTTTAATCTTTGAGTTTCACCCTTTAGATTTGTAATATATGTAGCATTTTTTCTTAATGATTGTCTAGGAAGCAAGGTGATACAATAGTTTCTTTGGTATGTCAGTCTCAATCAGTGTTTCATCCTCATGGGTCCTTTCTGATAAGATTTCTTGATAATAGTTGCATTCATGTATGAAGTCTCACTAACATAGATGATTTTAGGGGCTAAATTTTTCCAATGGGCTAATTTTCCATGGTTTTTCCCAAAAACTGATTTCCATTTTTTATAAAAAAAGATTCTCCTAAATTCCATAGAGTAAAATTATTTGACCTTAAAAATCGCCAAAATTTTATAGAAAATATATAAAATCCTTATAAATTTGAATATTTTTATAAAAATATCGCCAAACATTTTACATTTTGCATATTAAGGACTAGTAACATTAGCCCATGTTTCTACATTTCAATATAATTCCCATTCTTAAAATTATCCCTACTCATAAATATTATTTAGTAGACATTCCAAGTTGTTACCTATTCTCTAGCTTGTAGGATCATGAGCTGAGTATTAGAGTGGTCACACATATAACAAACCATTTGTCATTTTAAGTACCCATGTTTTATTTATTCATAATCTGGGGTTTTCTCGAAAATAAAGAATTATGAATTCTTCCCATTAAGTGTAACCATATGTCATATCTTGATTTTCTTACACAAAATGAAAGGCATTTTTTTCACTATTTGAGCACCAAAATAGTTATTTCGACATAAGTTGGGTACCTTCTCTTTTACACAATATTCAATAAGACGTCTTTATAAGTACATGAGTAAAGTGATGGATTGGTAGAGGCTTTATTGGAGTAGTAATGTAAGTAACAATATTCAACAAGGATAATTTTAAGGACGAAAATTTATATTAAAATATAAAAACTTGGGATAATCTTTCTAGTCCTTAATATGAAAAATGTAAAATGTTTGCAATAGTTTTGTAAAAATATTCAAATTTCTAAGGATTTTATATAGTTTCTATAAAAGTTTGGCAGTTTTTAGGTAAAATAATTTTATTCTATGGAATTTGGGCAAATCGTTTTAAAACAAACTGGAAATTGGAGAATCGGTTTTTGGGAAAAACCATGAAAAATAGCCCATTGGCGAAATTTATCCCCTAAAATCATGTATGATATTGAAAAACAAACCAAAATGCGGGAAGCTTATTCCAAAAATATTTACAAAAATCAAAAGAAAACTTACTATGTACAATACTACATAGCCTAAGTGATTAGGAGAAGTATCATTTAAATGTCCATTGATAGGGAGCTCCTCCATGTCTCCCTCCAATGTATTATGTTTAAAAGTTCCCATTCCAATTTTTTGGTGTACCTGATATGGACCTAGATAGAGATTTTAAAACTTTGTATGTTTACTCTTTATCTCATTTCCTTTATCCCACTTAAGGACAAGATAACCTTCTTTAAAGTCCCTATTTCCTACAAATGACTTATCAAACCATCTCTTAATTATTTAGTGGTGTTTCATTAGGTTTCTTTTAGGCTTTTCCATTTCTTCTTCATTTTTGGGGATCATATTTAATCTTTATTGCATCATTGGGAATTCCTGATCTTGAATATATTGACAAAGTTGTAATGAAGGTATAAAGGTGTGGATAGGAAATATGACTTATTTCCCATGGACGAGGAACAAAGGGGATTTTCCTAGAGAAGATGTGGGCATTTCTCTATCATCCCATAGGGAATTGGGGAGGGATAACTTCTAATTTCTTTAGTGATCAGTTATAGTTCTCTTCAAGATCTTAATTAGGTTATTATTAGTGGATTCTATGATCCCATTCCCTTGAGGGTAGTAATTAGATGAATATTTGATTTTAATGTTTCTTTCGAGGGAATATCCAGTTAATTTTAGATAAAATAAATACTTAAAATTATCAAAAATAAAAGATTCGGGAACACCAAATCTAGTTATAATGAAAGACTCAAGGAAATATATCGATTGGTTTTCATTGACAGTGTTCAGAGGGATTGTGGGATTGCATCAGTCCATCTGGTGAAATAATTTTTTGTTGTAATGATGTACTTGTGCAATTGAGAGGAATTGGGATTAATTTTCCCCATCACATACAAAAACCATTGTTGGAATGGGAATTCAATGGTAACATGATGAAGGGGAAAATATGTATTCTTTTCTTTTCCAGTTGTCCTTTCACATTCTTGACATTTTCTTGCATAAGCATGAGATTATTTAAACAAAGTAGGCCAGTAGTATCCATCTCTCATGAATATATGTGTTTTATTATCTCCCCAAAAATTCCCTCCAGCTAGAACATCATGTATTACAACAAGAAACTTATCATCATCTTCTCTCTCAAGGCATCTTAATAGAACTCCATCATAGTTTTTTTTGAATAGAGTTCCTTGATTACGATGGTATTTTGCTGACTTGAGCCTAATGTCCCTCTTCTTCTTCTACTCCATGTAATGTGGTGTTGATCCATGGGTTAAATAATACTACATTCTATAATATCATTGGTTAGTATTGACAAGGATATAGCATATTTCATTCTCAAGTATTATTTGATCTTGATATATTCCATATTCGCTTGCTCTATCCTCTATTGATTCAGCTGCTAACTTTCATAATCTTTTTCCCTTGATAATTTTAGTAGGTTTGATGTCCAATTTATATTCTTGCAATTTTTATCCCCTAGGTCTTTATTTACCAAGAGATTACTTACAACAGGGTAAGGTATTATTACCTTAGTTTGTGAATTGATCAAGTAAGGTCTAAAGTGCTTGACGACTTTATAAACTGCATAGGCTTGTTTATCCACTTCAGGATAGTCTAACTCTTCTCCTTGGAGTCCTGAACCCATAAATACAATAGGATATTCATTTCCTTCATGATTCTTTTATGTTAAGACAGTTCCAAACACAATATTATAAGAAAATGTATAGAGTGTAAAACCTTTGTTGAAATAAAGACTCATTAGTGCATCAACTTGTGCTATATCTTCTTTGATATTTTCAAAGGAGACCCTTTCTTTGGGACCCCATTTGATCTCTACGTTCTTCTTAATCATGTCTTGTAGAGGTTTGACATTCTTAGAAAAAATTGGGACAAATATCCTCATAAATTTAATCTTTCCTAGGAACAATTGCATATATTTCTTGTTATGAGGGGGAGGTATTCTTGAAATGGATTCAATTCTCTCATGTTCAATAATAATTCCTTATTTTGATATAATAAATCCTAAGAGTCTGCCTTCATCTACTGTAAAAAAAGTTTTTTTGGGGTTGATCGAGATGCCATACCTTCTGCATCTATTGAAGATCCTCCTAAAGTGAGTGATATGATATTTTCAATTTTTGGATAATACAGTGGCATCGTCCATGTATACTACAACACAATCACCAATCAATCCTATGAAGGATATGTCCATGGCTCTATGAAAATTTGCTTCTGCATTGATTAGTCCAAATGGAATTTTTATGTAGGCATAAGTCCCCCATTTTGTTCGGAATGCAATTTTTAATTGATCATCATGGGAAACTAGAAATTGGTTGTAACTAGAAAATCCATCTAGCAATGAGAGCATTTCATATCCAGATACACATTGTAATATTTTCTCCATGTGTGGGATAGGATAATTATCCTTCTCAGAAGTATTATTCAAGTTTCTAAAGTCAACACAGAGCCTAATATCTCTATTATTCTTCCTCACGGGCACTATATTAGAAATCCATTGAGTGTGTCTAACTAGGAATATTATCCTTACTACCAATAACTTGTTTATCTCTACATTTACTTGAGGCTCCAAAGTTGTGTGCATATTCCTTAAATTTTGTTGAAAGGATTTGTTTGAGGCTTCATAGGAATGAAATGTTGGATAATACTGGTCTCATAGGTCTTGAGAACATCATATATCCAAGCAAATATGTCCTTGTACTCCTTGAATAATTTGATGAATTATTTATTTTCAATAGAAGAACAATTATTTCTAAGATTAATGTTCTAAGGCACGTCACTTGTTCCTAAATTAATGACATCAAACTGCATGGATGAGCTATTAGTCTTGCAATTTTTTACCCTCTTGAATTTGTCTTGGAGATCATACAACTTCTCCAACCTTACCACATTTTTAGGGATAATATTTATTGGGCTAGCCTTGTGCTCGTATTGTGGTTGATATATTGAGTCAGGAACCTGTGCGTTCATATCTTGATCATGTTGAAATTCATCGATTATGGAATCTTTGAAGTTACCTTCAAGGTTTAGGAAGCTTATAATCTGATGATGATCATCAAAGACTCTCCATTTGGTCACGTTGTTGGGAATTGAAGGCTTGTATAGTAATTCCACCGAAAAAGTGTCAGGAAATATCACTTCTGATGGAATCAGTCTAGATGATATGTTTTCTAATAGGTCCGCATCATAATTTAAATAATGAGGAACATGAATGATATTAAACAAATCAAACAATTTAAATAATTCCCATACCTCTTGTTAGTAAATTTTTAGATGACTTGAAAGACAATGTATGGTGTTTTTTACATGTCTTATGACAATTTACGAATTAAAGAATACCTTCATCCTATTTGATCCCAAGTATTCTTATTTTCTTAGGCCCTGAAGGAGGGATTCATATTCTACAGTATAGTTTGTACATTGGAACTCAATTTTGCATGTTATTAATTTTTTCTTGCCATTATGGTTCTTTAGTATGCATCCAACACCTGCACCTTCAAGAGACTTGGACACATTGAAAAATAAATTCCACATATTAGGATCTCTCTTCAGTTTTTGTATGGACTTAAAATTTTCTTTATTCTTTGAATTAGTGTGGTTAGTGAGTTCAACAAAAACATCTAATCTATATCTAAATACTATGTTAGATTGTACAAATTCCTTGTTAGTTTTATCTATTGTGTTACACTGGGGTTCAATAATCTAAGTACAATGAAGGATTTAATATTGTGTGTTTGATTCCACATAAGAACAAGTCTCAGTTGTGTGGTTCCCCAAGAATGAATCATAAGAATAATTGTATAGAATCAAATGATTGAACATGATGGGTTCATTGGGGTCGTTCAAGTCTATAACCACATGTTTCATGTATCTTTCTCTATCAAGTTTCGATTTGGTTAGACTTTCCATTGTAAGGTAGCCATAAATGTGACCAATTAATGGGAAAATATCCATTAATCATAGAAGACCAATATCTACTTAAGAGAATCCCATACGTGTCATAGATGTCTACTACAATGATGTCAATTGTTTGGTGTACTTTAGGGTTATATGACATTCTTATCAGAACATTCTTCAACTCCCCAATTACCTTAACTCTATTTCTATCCAGTTGTATGATTTGGATGTCATATTCCTTAGGTTTGATATTCATTTTTTCACATACCTTGAATGGAATTACATAAGAAGAGGCACGTGAATCTACCATGCAATTATGGACATTTCTATTGAAGATATCAAAAGTCAATAAGAAAGGAGGAGTGGTAGACCTTGATATCTAGCCAGTTAGAGATGCATTAACAACTGATTTTCTTATGGGTGCAGTCTTCTCAGTGATATGACTATTTTTCCATTTCCCCTTTATCATCTCAACATTATCTTGTGGAAAATTCTTGGGAGTGTTTCCCTACAGAGTTTTAGTGAAATTTTCCTATATTTGGGGAAGATTCATCAATTGAAAAAAGGAAATATTTGTTTTCATTTTCTTGAGATCCTTCTAGCGGGAAAATCCCCCTATAACTATATCAGGGTTCTAAGTATAGATAAATGAATGAGTCCCTTAAAAGTAAATCTAATTCCTATACTACCCCAAACATTCCAAAATAGATGAACAAATATCAATGAAATGTTAAGTCATAAATTGTACCTTTAATCCAACATTTGGTGCTGACCTCCTCAAGCTTTGTAGCTCCAAAGGTTGCAAGTCTCCTCCCAAAGATGACCTGCATCCACAACTAGGTAAAAAATGCTACAAACACACTATTTGTATTCATCAATTAGGGTTAGATATAAATTGTTATGTATAAATCAAATAAAATACATAAAAACCATCATTTGGGACAAGGAAAAGAGATTATTTTATTCAATACTCAAAGATTGGAAATTACAACCTTT
>SNQJ01S0178085.1:10917-24404 GCA_010110895.2 Picea sitchensis | reverse complement strand
ATTTTTTTAGAATATATATATATATATATATATATATTAAGTACAAAGTATCCATTTATTAATATATAAATTTTGTCATATTTAGTTTCCATATATCAATATAAAAATATTGTATTGTCATGTTATGTTTTCAGGAAGATTATGAAAATCCCAGAGGACCAATGAGTTGATATCCGAAATATGCCAGTAGGAATATCCAAAAAAGTGTACAATGAGATGGTTAAAGAAACAGACATAAATACATTGTAGGAGGAGCCATATCAACAACAACGTGCTTCAAATGTATGTAATCATTGAATTTTTTTATTAGGTACAAATAATTAATTTAGCATTAAATATTAATTTTCAAATATTTTCTTACAGAAAAGAAAATAAAATGGAACTCATTCTTCACATAAAACTAGACGAAAAGGAAAGGGGTGGCAGGTGCAAGGGGAGTCATCTATGATTYTGATGGACAAAAGGTAGTTGACTTTTCATGGGGTTTGGGAAAAACTACCAAAACAAAGMAGAAACTATAGCAACGTACATGGATCTAAAATTATCTCAAGTGTGAAGCATTCAAAATCTAATGATGCTAGGGGACTCTGAAATAGTCATAAAGGATCTTATGGGACTCTCAACCTCCGCAACTCAYACTCCCAACAACATTTTATCGCAAATAAACACTTTGAAACATCACTTCATCAATTTATATTTGTTTCATATCCTCCGTGCATAGAACACCGAGGCAGATAACCTAGCTAAAGCTGTGAAATCCCTAGAACAGAGCCACCTAGTCACCAATCAAACCTCCTCTTATGATTGGTTACCTTAACTATGCCAGTCTAACTGGCCTCCCACTCACAACTAAGGACTTATCCCTTCAACCCCCTCTTTCTACCCTAATCCCCCCTCTCACTAGAACTCCTCACCCCTCCCCTATCCGCCCTTTCTCCCCCTCCTTCTCCCCCTTCCCCTTTTCCCCATTCCCCGTGGATTCCTCCCTCCCCTTCCCCTTGCCCGAATGCCCCCCCTTCTCCTTGGCATGCGGCCCCCCTCCTCAACCCACATGCCTCCTTTCCTTCTCCCCGTGTCCTTTCTCCAACTGCCTGTACTCGCATTTAATTCCACGGATCTTCACTTGCCTTCCCTGACGATCATCCACAAGCCTATGGCATCACCTCTGTTTTTTAATCCTGTGCGAAGTCACTTCTGCTCATGGGAAATCCTAGCTCAGTTTTCCCACAAGTGAACATTGTTTCAACACTAATGGTTGCTCTGGCTATAACCCAAAATTTTCGCTTGTTTCTTCAAAACGTTCGGCTTCCAATCAGGTTGGTATCTCTTCTCTGCTCATTCCATCCGAGTCCAACATTTCTTCATCCTTTGCTCGATTTGTATGCTTGGCATCTACTTAAATTATTTGCTCCTAAGTCTCTGCACCAACATGTGGCGAAGGTCAAGAGAACGTTACTGTTGTCTGAATTGTATTTCAGATGAGCTCCGAGGGAACTTTCAAGCGGTATGCACAAACTCTAGAAGGGAGGAGAAGCGTACAAATGCTCATCACAGAGAATTCCAGCGAGAGAACCAGGGGATCCGTGAGGAGTTGGAAGGAATGCAAACACATATGCATCAAGAAGAAATTTTCCATAATCAAGAATTGGTGATAGCCTTAAGGGGAATAAACATAAATACAATACAACTCGGGGTTGTCACCCAGCAATTGGAAAACGCATAGCAACCAGAGAATTTTGTTGGCTCTGGCAAGTCTCAACTCCCGTCCACCTTTCATTCAATATCTAGAAACGACCACCACTTGGTCCCCTCAACACCAGGACATCCAGACCTCCACCATGCARAGGAAWACCCAATAGAGGGGAACCTAGTAGTGTGACAGGAGGAACAACAGGAAGACCCTGGGTTTTCTCTAAATCACTAACCATCTTCCAAATGAATTGTAAATTTTTGTTGCTTTTGAACTTGTATGTCGCCATTTTTACATGGCATAACTCTAACACTTATGGACTGGATGATACAAATTCTATAGACCCCCATAGATAGTTAGAATCTTATGGAAGTAACAGAGGTCCTTCCACCCTACCATATGTAAATTTTGAACCTTTTTTGTTTTCTTTTTAATATAAAATCCTCGAACCATTTATGTTAAAAACAAAACTGAACGAAAAGGAAGAAAAGGGTTGATAGCAAAGTGTGTGAGTAATTTTTATTTCCTTATAACAACTTAAGGTTTTTTTTTGTATATTTTAAGTTGTTTTACAACATCCATCCTTCAATGTCTTCAAACATGTGCTAACATACAAAGAAGATCCATCAAAAAAATTGATTTACATTGGGTTAATTAAGTGTTGTGAGTATATGTTGACATATCAAAAATTATTTGTGGAATTTGTAAGTATAATCTATGTTGTTTTACTTCTATCATTTTATAATTAATGAAACAAAAATAATACTTTATATTAAATCTATGATTTATTATGGGATATAAAACTTGTACGAAACAAAGTATTAAACTGAGCCAACAGAAGAATCATTGAAATAAGGCATGAGATTTTATTGTGAACATATGTGTATAATTCATGATTCAATTCTTTCTTTGCAAGTACGTCGCTTTTCAATTTATATTCATATATTATTTATTTCAATTTTCATTATCCTCACCAATGTACATAGACTCATTAAAGTTTATTTTTATGTTTGTAGATGGAACTTGAAGAATATGAAAACAATCAAGGAAATCAACTAAACATTCAACAAAATAACCCAAGGCATGGAAGTAGCTCGAGCACTAACAACAATTCCAGTGAAGAATGATGACCAATATATTTCAATATCAATGCAAGCTGCAATTGTATTTTTTTGAAATAATTTTCTATGAAAATAAGACATTTTTGTTTAATGTAATGGACATAGTATCCCAATTGAAAGACAAGGGATTATCAACAAGTGTTCCATTTTGTATGAATAGGGATAATAAAATATGTTTTAATTTATTCTATTGCATTGTCCAGTGTCGTTGTGAAATGCTACATCGTTGATTAAATGTATGGATGACTAAATTTTATAATGAAGAGATGAAAAATCTGATGATATAACAAATTAATCCAAACATCATATCCAAATTCACTAATCAAAATATAATATATATGTAATTTTTTTGATAAATAATGGAATTAAAAAATAACAATAATTGCACTATCACGGGTTGATGTTTCTTGATGTATTTTAACTATTAATCTAATTGGTGCGTTTAATATTACAACGCATCGGTGTGTTTCATAAGAAATGTTCATTGATGATTTTATGTAATCAATTAACATTGGTTTCAATATTTATTTAATACCACAAAATTACATTAAAAATTGGCCTTTGGTGTGTTTAGCGTATACAAAGAATCGATGTTTTTTTGTTATTAATAAGTATCAGTGTTTTAGGATTATTAATAAGCACTGGTGCATTTGTGTTATTAATACACATCTGTGCTTTTGTGTTGTTGATAGGAACCAACCCTTTTTTGTTACTAAAAAGAACCATTGCTTTCTATTTTTAATACACTGAGGTTTTTTTCCAAGTAACTCACTGTTGCATATTATTTTATACAACATCAGTGCTTTATTATTAATAACATACTGGTGCGTTCTAAGTATAAATCCCTAGCGCTTAATTATTTTTTACTCTCCCAATGTGTTTTATTGTTAAATCCCTGATGCTTATAAGACAAACGCCTCGGTGCTTGACTTTAAGTGTACAACACCAGTGTGATACGTGTATTTACGCAAAGCTGCTTGTAACTCATAAAAACACATTGATTTTTAAACATACACTAACACCTCCATCCGCCCATATTTTTTTAGTTATAATCAAGTTCCATTATAGTGTCGGCAATAACATCCACTATAAAAAACATATGTTGTACCAGAGGTTTTTTTGACATTTCTTGTCGATTTTGTAACACTAGAAACCTTCGCTATAAACTCCGCTAAAACTTATTTTCCTTGTAGTGTAACAAAGTGGAAACTCTCTCATCCCAAGAAATAATTCCAAATTATTACCTTTATATTTACAAAACCCCAACACTCTTTTACAACATATTTTTTTTCTATGTCCCTGATGATGGGTGGAGTGTCCACTCAAAATGTTGGACATTTCAGAAAACTCCACACACAATTTTAATCCAAAATTTATTTACACATTATAAATAAAATTGTAAACTTGCATTCTCAAATTGTAAGTGATGTCGTATCAGCCCCACTCCAATGTCTCTATGAATATCTCAACCAAAACTTGAAAAAAATCTAATGGAGATCTAGAGTTTCGGAGCGGAAATTTGCAGGGGATGTAGTGTAATATGTATTTACCAGAAGCGTATGATATAATATATCAAACAAATTCCTTGGAAATACCGTTTCTAATGGATTTGGTTTGGCTACAACCTGAATTCTCTAACAAAATATATTATCCAAACAGTCCACGTCGTCATCACGGAAAATATGCAAAATAACTGATTTTAAATCAACGATAAATTTTCTTTCCGGACACTGATCTCGACGATTTTTTTTTCATTAGATAACTTTTATGGAGGAATATAGATATGTATTTTATTCCTTAATATTCCACACATCAATTTACAAAATTTTAGCTGAAGGTCACGAGCCTCTTTTAGAGGAAAAACTCTTTAAGAGAGACAAAGAAAAAGAGCAAAGGATCTCCCCAGCGGAGTCACCAATTGTGATATGGGATAAAATATCATAGGTATATCATTGTTTGGAAAACAATATCTCCCTAGGATATTCCTATTGATCCTAGACAAAAAACGGGATAGATTACCATGGTTTTCCTATATGCAAGTAATTATTTTCCTTTTAACCAAGAAGCGGATTGATCATACCTTCTGATTGACAGTTTTCCTCGCATGTCTTGGTTATTGTAGCTCTTGAGATTCAACTCCATATCCTGCAATCTACTTCCTTCACACAAGGATACAAACAACCACCTATCTTCTATCCTTCTAGTGTTAGAAAAAACAAATTCTCTAGATTTATCTTGATCTATTTCTCTTAAGATCATATCCAAACATTTATGAATTAAGAAAAACAAATTATGGGGAAAGCCAATGATCTATTAATGAATATACAATAAATAGAGCAAAGATTCATACCTTGGATGTTGATGCTTCCTCCTAGTTATAGGTTCCTGATTCTCCTCCTTATTCTTTTGATATTCTCTCTCTATTTTGACAGCATAAGAACCCTAAAAAATATTTTCCTTCTCCTTGATTTGGCCTCTTCTTATAGCCTTTTAGAACAGATTGGAGATAGGCTTCATGACATGTGAATTGTGTGGATACAATTCATGGATAGGTGGATACAAGTTATTAATAACTTTATAGAATGTGAACTAAGAAATTACGAGTCATATATAAGCTTGATGGCATGTGAACGAAGCAATTACAAGTCATCCACAAGTTTCATACTTAATTATGATCTTTTGCCAACCTATTATGAACGTTTTCTATATTATGATATTTTTTCTCAAGTTCCATGCTCAATTATGATCTTTTTCCAACTCAGTATGAACTTTCTCTTGAATTATGAGTTTATTCTCAATTATGAAATAATTCTTATTTCATAATTATGAAATTGTGACAAAAGAATTATTTCCTTGTGAAATAATTATGAGAATGTTATTCAATTATGCAATCATATCCTCATAACATCTAATAACATTATTGAAAAAAATATGGTGGAAAATACAAGTATAACACTTTGGTTTGGCCCTTAGGGGCCTCTACGACAAGTACACATACTACCTCAGCCTTGTTCCCTTGCAATCCAATATTTGTACCCACAAAGATAGGAATCCATAAATACTATGTCAAATAATTCATGTGATACATTAGCATGCATAATCAAAAGAAATAAATGAACAATGCTCACCTCATCAGTTGCAGCTCTCCCCAATAGGGAGGACAATATCATATTGATGTCGATAATCCATACTAGATTAAGGTTACTCAAAAATAACCTGAGGGGTATATAACCAAAACCCATGAAACGTCATAGTAAAATAATGCACCATAGGGCCACCCCCATGTCGTAGAAATATCACTGCCCATCGCCTCATATGCCATAACCTTGGTGATGAAGGTTCTAGAATGATCTGTAGACGCAAAATAACGACCCTCTCAAAGATGAAACTACAAAAAATGGATACAAATGCAAAGTATCTACCATTACCTCGAGAACACCAAGTCAACTGAGCAAACATCGCTTCCATAAGGAGGGAAKACCAAGCATAAGACTGACCCTGGAGCACTCACTCCATAGTTTTCATATGGGAAATATATATAYGTTGAGTCCCCAAGGACACGTAGATCCTCAGAATCATAGAAGAAACTACTCTTGTCAAAAATGAATTGATTTGACTTATCTAGATTGTTACGAGGAATAACTCTATATGGTTTGGGGTAGGACCACAATAGACAGAATGACACCCAGGAATCAACTCTAATCTCAAGTATGATAGAAAAATGAAAATTCCAACTAAAGAAAGGCTAGAATCCTATCTCTTCCGGATGTTCGTGGGAGACCACCATTGAGCTCATGATCCAATGACTGATACCTACAACTTGTCTTCAACATCCAAGATACAAAAGCATGTGGAAAATATCTAAAATGTTATCATATAAACTAGAATAGTCCATCAACATGTATAGAAAATTTACCCATGGAAAATAACACAATTTACAACATATAGTTGGACGAGAAAAGAGTATTTCTATTAATATAATCAACAAAAATACATAGTTGAAAACCTTTTGTATCGACACTCATCGGAACTGAGAAACTGAGTCCCTCCACCTAGGCCTTCACCACTTCAATCCTACACAAGGAAAGATCACAAGTTCTAGGAGTATTTGGGTTCCTCCTTCACAATATAGGGAGAGCTTAGGGGCTGAAAATAAGGAGAGTTTAGACTTAAAGGACTAAGGGATGCACACTCAAGGATGTAATATGAGGAAAAATTTCTCCAGTGTACTTGCTCTCCATTTTTTCTCAGTCTTACAAGGCTTGTATATGGATCAATTTATAGCCTCCAAGTGGAATTGAAGGGTTGAATCAGAGCGTTTCCAGCATATGAAAGGCCAAGGGTCATCAATCCCATGAATTGGCATGGAAAACTAGAAATATTTTTAATTTTGAGAACAAAACCCGATGCATGCGTGATGTAATGGAGAGACCTGTGTATACACATATTGTCTAACTATAGATCATGTATATGCACAAAAATTTGAATTTTTGACTTTGGATTGACAAAAATGGGGAAATTGAGTCTATATAGGGAAAGGGAAGGCCAACAAAGCATGATGCATAAAGTGTGGAAAAAAATTCTAGAATAGATTCCCCCTAATGTGTGAGGTCATAGGAGCAATCATGATGGCTGAAATACATTATAATTCCCAGAAGTCGAGTAGTGAGGACCCAGCTAGAGGATCTAGTCACTCATTAGAATATTACAATAGATATTGACTCTGTACACATGGATGCCAATCTGAAGTACTTTGCAAATCCATGTGAATATATATAAGATAAATGTTCATGGACATGAATAGGAAATCAAAAGTAGACATATGCCACAAGCGGTCATAGTCAGGAACAAGACACAGTGGAGTCTAGTCTTAAAATCAATTGAAGATATATGTATACAATGAAGTACAATATGATCTTCCATGATAACTGAAGTCATATAGGCACTGGTATGATGAAATATAGCAGTAGGTATGAGGTGTTTCTACAGTGAACTAAAGGTATTCTACACTAGTCACCAATGGTGCAAGTCAACATCATGTGAATAAAGGAGTTGAAGTCGAACAAAATGGGACTTAGTTTGATTATTGGTCATTGAGGTATACCTTTAATAAACATGAGACAAGCCACTAACAATGAAAGTAGGTGTCAAGGAACCAAGTACATTCAACAAGTGTGAATAAAGGTGTTCAATTTGAACACTTAAGGAATCCATCGAGAAGGATACATTGATGTATTTCCAACTTTCGATGGGAATAGAACCTGCCACTGATGACTGAAAGAATCTAGGTACTATTGTGTCTCTAGATCTTGAATCTAGAATAGATGAGCTAAAGTTGATGGAATGACATACATTGAAAGGAGAGAATTAAGGTATCTCTCATCATCTAGCATGAGGTACAAAGAAATACTTTGATGATTAGGAAGAACTCAGACGAACATGATGTGCATGAACCAATGACCATGTGCATCTATTTCATGCACCAGATGCAAGTAGTACATGAAAGAGAGCCTCTGAATAACATCCAATAATGAAAATTATTGACAAAGGAAAGGAAACCACCAATAAGGTCTAATGGAATCCAAGACACTTCACAAATCCCAATGTGTGAACAGATTTATTTTCGTCAAACACAAGGGAAACCACCCAGTTAGAAACCAATGAAGATATGTCATATGTTGGGTTTAAGGTCACCTACCAATGATGAAATTAGGCCCAGGGTACAAGGTAGGACAACACCTTCATGTGATTTTGAGATTCCCTTGTAAGGGGATGATCGATATGCAAAGTAAATAATTATGAGGAATGGATGACCCAGTTTTAGAATTCCTTTGAATTGGAGAATTATACAAATGGATAACACAGGAAGAATAGACTCAAAATAGAACAATGAAAAAAGTGTGTGACACAGGAGGCATCGAAAAAATCTCCATAGGGACTGGAATAATAACTAGTCAGTGGATTAAAACTATGATTAACTAGTTAAGCTTCCTAAGGCCATACTAAACTCAAACCTTCAATGAATGCACTCAAAAGGTTTTTCTTTGTTCAAAACCGACATGATTGTTGCTGATAGGAGACAATACTATTTTCCCACCCTTATTATTTTTTTTTTTATAGATGTGAAATAATTCCATGATACAAGAGAGGAAACGAGTGTCGCAAACAAGCCAACTAGTTCCATGCAGTGGAAAATACCTATTCTCAATGCAAGGGAACACATGCAGGATATGGACACTCAGGGGGATGTTTCTCTTGGGTTAAAGGGTGTCAAGCTGCAAAGGATATATAGAAGGAACTTCTTGAGGAATGTTGATAATTGTTGGGGAAATAGGATTATAACGAGAAAGCGAGAACCAAAATTAGGCTCAACAATGGAGGTAGGATAATGAAATGAAATTAAAACTTGACATTAGGAAGAAACTTGCAGTAGTGTTATTCTTTGTAGTTTTAGTCCTCTAGGCCCAAAAAAGAATAACAAATACCAAGGAGAACTCTTCTACCCAATGGTGAATATATTATTCATTTTTTTAATTAGTCTATTTGGTCTGAAAAAGGGTTAAACTTATACCGAAATAAACTTATTTTCAAATCCATTTAACAAGTGTGAAAGAGACAATCTCACTCGACAATCTTTTCATTTTTAAGGAGTCTGAGAAGAGATTAACTAATACTTGAGGATGTTGTTATGAGAAACATATAATGGAGGGACTCCCATAGGTAGTGATCAGAATGAGATTGATTAAAAAGAATGAGGTTCGAATGAAAAGTCGTAATGGGACTATAAGGGACTCCCGGAACTATGGGGTAACTTCTACATGAGAACCAAATGGAAAAAAGTTTTCGAACTATTGGTTTTTTATATTCTTTACAGTGAAAGTATAGTCGAGGTGAATCAAATGATGGTCGAAGTCGAGGTAGATCGGAAACATTAACAACATCGATAGCAAGTCAAAGTCAAATATATCAACTAAAATTCAACTGACAAGAGGTCAAAGTCTGGGCATGAGACAACAAAATAAAGACCAAATGAAGGATGACTGGTAGTTGAGTGGTAAAACCGACTTGGAGTCGACTGTAATAGAATCCTAGGATTTGCGGGATTTGTAGCCAATGATATGCATGGATCTACAACTTCTTTTGGGAGCCAATATTTAAGGATTTTCAAGTTTTAAATCCTATAAAGAGGTATGTTGTAAGGTCGTAAAGAATAATGCGATATTGTTGATACTGTAATGCTAATGCATCGTAAATCGTAGATTTTTGGTCATGCATATGTAAGCCAAATTGGCTACAGGGTTGTTCTTTCCTATGCAAGAGGGTATGATGTTGATTGTGTCTTAGGTGTGGAACAAGGTTAGACATGTAAAATTTTATTCTAAATGAATAAGACAACAAGAGAGAATACAGGTCAAAGGAATGTTGGTTTTCCCGGTTAAGGGTTTCCAGGGTAAAATCTTGGTGTATTGTGTGATTTCTTGTTTAACTTGTGTTCTTGATTAAATTCTTCTTCTCTTCTGCTAGGATTAGTGTAGAAGTGTCCTGCATTTCCTGGCATGTGGTATCATATCTTAGGTCTTCCCTGACAAGTGAGTTATTATAGAAGTGTAATTTTCTGGCGATTATATCAGATCTTTATTTTCCAATCTTGAATATGGGAAATAAACCCTAGGTACAGTGAGATTCATAAGTCATAAATTGTTTTAAAGATCATGGTAAATAATAGCGAGCATTTCCATAATAGAGATAGAAAGATTCAATGGATAGAATTTTGAGATTTGGAAGCTTAAAATGGAACATATTCTTTTGGATCAAGAACAATGGACAACGAACTATCCAAGTACCCAGCCGACATGCATGTCAATGAAAGAAACTCAAAAGAAAAGAAAGAAGTACGATACGGATTTGTCTTGCAGATTTGGTGTTGTTGAATGTCTCAGGTGAAGATTCATCCAAGAAACTATGGGACAAGATGGGCATCTTATACCAGTTGAAATATCTATTAAATAAGTTGTTTCTCATAAAGAAATTATATTGTTTGAGGATGATTGATGGTAGTTAAGTGACTGAGAATTTAAATGAATTTAATATCGTGTTAATCCAATTATTTTATATGGATATAAAGATCATTGATGAGGAGAAGTGTATCCCTCTATTATGTTCTTTTCCAGACTCCTGGGATAGCTTAGTAATGGATATTGGGAGTAATACAAACACACTGGCACTAGAGGACGTGGTTTCTTATTTGTTGTCCGAATAAATGAGAAGAAATAACATGGAAGGATCAACCAAAGATGTTCTCGTAGTGATGGGTCAACCGATAGAAAAATATAAATGAAGATTCTTCAGTAGAAATTTCAAGTCAAAGGGTAGATATAAATCCCAGGATCAGTTGAAGAAAAGATCTTAGAAAGTGGTAAATTTTGGAATTATAAGAAGGATTGTAATTTGAAGGAAACAAAAGGAAGTGTTGGATCTGATGATAAGCAGTTGAATAAGAGAAAGACGACCTCAAAAATCGGAGGTGATGTGTATATGGTGTCGAATAGTTCATAGTCAGATCAAGATGTTTGGTTGATTGAATCAGGAGCATCCTATCATATGACACCACACAAAGAATGGTTATGTGAATATGAACTATATTATAGAGGTGATGTGTTCTTGGGGGAAGACTCGACAACCAAAATTGTCGGATGGGGAAGAGTCTCACTGACACTGCAGGATGGGAAGAAAATAACCCTTCCATGCATGCTACACATTCTGGCTTTGGAAATAAACCTGATATCTGTCAGTAAGATGAGTGATGCAGGTGTGCATACTTTGTTTCAAAAGGAATCATGCAATATGGTTAGAGATGCGATGATCTTAATGAAAGGAATTCGGATTGGTACCTTGTACAAGTTATTAGGGAATGTCGACTCGACTAGATGGAACAACATCGAATCGACTAAAACTCGAATTGAATTTATGTCGAAACAATTCAACTCAAATTGACCCAAGTAGGTTCAAAATGGATCGAATCGAGCCAAGTCAGTTCAAACTAACTCGAAAAGACATGATGAACTCAACCCAACCAGGTTATGGCATGAAAAGATGGGACAAATTAGAGAAAAAGGACTTCGATCTATGAAAAGGAAAGGTATGGTTTAGAATTCGACTTTTGTGAACATTACATATATGGGAAACAATGTCGGGTGAGGTTCCCATCTGGAGCGACAAGGGTAAATGGGATTCTAGAACTGGTGCATAGTGATGTATTTGGCCTAGTTACAGTTCCCTCACTTGGTGGATCCATGTATTATGTCTCCTTCATAGATGATTTTTCCAGGAAGACATGGATATATTTCCTGAGGAATAAATCAAAGGTTTACGAGAGATTTAAGGAGTTTAAATATCTTGTGGAAAACTAGACATAGAAGAGGATTAAAGTGTTGAGGACTGACAATGGTGGTGAATTATGTGGAAAGGAATTTGATCAGTTCTATAATCAGTGTGGTATAGCATGCGAAAATACCACACCATATACCCCACAACAAAATGGAGTTGTAAAGAGAATGAAAAGAACGTTGATGGATAAGGAAAGGAACATGCTCAATGGCATTGGGCTCACACAATAATTCTAGGAGGATCCAATCAAGACTGCATGATATCTAGTTAAAATGTTTCCTTTGTCGGATCTAGTCCACATAAATCAAAATGATGTATGGTTGGGTAAGAATCCTTTAGTTGCACATCTCAAATTATTTGGTTGTGATTCATTTGTGCATGTTCCCAAGGAAAAGAGGAGCAAGTTGGAAAAAAAGGCATCCAAATGTATTTTCATCGGATACAAAGAAGGGATGAAAGGATATAAACTATAGGATCTTGCATCGAGGATAAAAGTGTATAGTCAAGATGTGGTCTTTAGAGAAATCGGAGGTAAATCCAAGCCTAAGGAAGTTTTTCAGACCGAGAATAATCCTGATATGGTGCGGTTTGAACTTAGGAATGAAGAAGATGATTCAGATGAGTTTATTGAATATAAGGAAGAGGTGGAAAAAAAGAATATGGTTGTAAGGATGTCATAGAGAGTAAGAAAACTAGTGGAAAGGTATAGTCCATTGGAATTTTGTTTCGCATTCATGTTAACTTCCATCAATGAAGAGACCAAGTCGGTTGTTGAGGAATTCGACTCAATAGAGGGTAAATTTTGGAAGGATGCCATGGTCGAAGAGATGGAATCCTTGTAGAAGAATGAGACATGGGATTTAGTCAAGTTACCTAGTGGAATAAATCTTATCGGCAACAAGTGGGTGTTTAAGAAGAATATGAATGTCACAGGTCAAGTCGAGAACTTCAAAACTCGACCAGTAGTGAAAGGATATTCCCAATTCGAGGGAGTCGAATTTGGTAAGATTTTTTCCCCTGTTGAAAAACTAACTTCCATTAGAGTACTGATGCTTCTGGTTGCATCATTCGATTTGGAGATAGAACATATGGATGTGAATACAACGTTACTACATGGGGACCTAGAATAAGACATCTACATGAAACAACCTGAAGGATTTGTAGTAAAGGTAAAGTAAGAGTTGGTGTAAAAAGTCAAAAGATCCCTTTATGGTCTAAAGAAATCGCCAAGGATGTGGTACCAAAATTTTGACACATACATACTTAGTTTGGGATTTGTGAGAATCAAA
>SNQJ01S0178084.1:5458-19734 GCA_010110895.2 Picea sitchensis | reverse complement strand
GTTTCATCTCCTAGGGTTAGGTTTTTGGATGTTTAGGGTTTTCCATTGTTTCTCAGTAATATATAGGCCTTCGAGCCTCATTGTAACAAGTAGTTCAGAGGCCAGTAGCCACCAAATCTCTTCTCAGAGATAAGATACCAGCGCCCTAGCTAGTTTATTTCCATTCTGCCTGTAAGCATTTTTCAGTCATTTGTTATTAATGAAATGAAGTCTTATTTATGTTGCATCTCTGCATTTATGTGTATTTATTTATTTCATTGTGTTCCTACATAAATCGATATCATAGATGCATCTGATGTAGTAGCTTAGTGCTTAATAACATTAATGAATGCTATATCTGTTTGATTCTATGTGCTAAATGGTTAGATATTCTTAGATCTTGTTGAATATTGCGTTGTTCTGTAATTAGGGTTTTTATCTGTGGTGTGAATAAGGTTCAAATACTAATGAACGTTAATTTCTAAAGTGCTCTGTTAAGTATTGTGATCACAGATCTATGTCCCAGCTAGGTTGTAGACACTTGATTCCTACAACCCCCCTTGCCTCTACCTCGGGTGAGACTTCATCTGGTTCGTAGGTGTTTCCTAAAGGGTCGGTAGTTAGGGTTTTGTTGGTGCATTTTTTAAGCATTGAACCCCGAGTCTGCCCCTGTGCCAACAAATGGTTCCGTTGCTAGGACCTGAAACTGTGATTCTTGGGAACTGAAGAAAAGAGAAAGCTCTATGTATAGATTTGTTGTTGTAGTCCATGGTACTCTACTTGACTTGTGAAGCTCTGTGCTAAGAAGAGAAGGTCGATCTGGAGAAAGAGGTAAGATATTAAATCTTTGTGGTCTGATAAAGGTAAGATATGTGAAAATTTTTGCTTCAAAAGTATGATTATAGGTATGTTTGATATATTTTGTCCTAGTATGAAAACTAGGGCACAACTCGAAGAAAGAATATATGATATGAATATATCTAATAGAAATAGTGAAAGATACGTTATTCCTATACATAGAAAGAATTTTTGGACTACCAAGTGGATGGAGGATTCTAGAAAGAACGTTTTACGGGTCCATCACTATGATCCTAGAGCGCAGTACAAGAATGGTTGGGGATCATTTAAGAGAAAGAGAGGATTGAATCTTTTTTATAGTTGCAGAAGACCGAGACATCTTGCTAAGGAATGCCCTGGTAGAGGTCTTGTTTGCCTTTGTTGTAAAGCTACTTGAGGTGAAGTTTTAGATTGCCCTAGAATGATTTCTAAAGTTGAGAAGATGAACTTGAAACAAGAAAACCATGAGGAAGGTCAACAGACTAAGAATATACTAGAGAACTAGAAAGAATCAGAGGCTATATTATTGCAAATGAAAGAAACACTAAATGATGACAGAAGCATCAATTTACCAGATATCTTAAAAGAGAAGAAATGCATAGAAAGAAGAATAGGAGACTTCGACATAGACTGTGTATTGGATGTAGAAACATAGGTTAATATCATGACATAAAGTAATTGGGAAATTATGGGAAACCCTGTTATGATTCCTTCATTGGGAGGAATAGGATTATTTAAAGGAAATTTGATAACCCTATGTGGAAGGCTTACCCATGTACCTATGATTGCTCATGGAACATCGACAAAAGAAGAATTTGAGGTCATTAAGTTTGTTGAGAACAACGCTCCTTTTGCACTTTTGTTAGGAAAGACTTGGATTGAGAGAGATCAGATCTGAAGGAAAGAAGAAGAGGAAGCTATAGAACAAAAAAATAAAGAATTAAATGATTTCATGGCTAGGAAAATAACACGCTTAATAGAAGAACAAGAGGAAAAGTCAAAGCTACTAAGGGCCAGAGACCTGGTTGTCGAAGTTGAAGGAATGTAAGAAGGATTAAAGAACTTATCCATGCAGAAGATAAGAGCACCTACTTAGAACACAGTAAGAGAAGAAGTATTACCCTTGAATCCTGTGAAAGACCCTCAACAATACAAATTTACTATGCTACGAGAAGATAAGAACAAGAATGGAAAGAGGAATCCAAAGACGCGGATCACCGGAAAGAAAGTAAGAAAGAAAATCTAGAAAAATTGCAGGAGGTTCCAGAGAGGACTTTGCAGAAGAAAGGCTTGCAGAATTTGAACCTCGTCGGAATAGCAGAACAACGCAGACTAGAACTTTGCCACGACCAAGAAATATGACCATTGGAGGCATCCTGACAGTTAGAACGATGCTCCAGAATGGATAGAAACGCAGTTATTGTCAAAAAATATCATCATAGACCATTGGGACCATGCCATGATGGATGGAATTGTATTGATTGAGGCATTCCTGCCCATTGGAGGAGTTTGTTACGAAATTATCTATTTAACTTGTCGAATGTTGCACCGAGGAAACTTTAATGAATTGTGATTATCCGAGCCCATAGAGAACTAATTTCTCTTGCGCAGTGCTTATTGAGACCTCGCCACCCATTCTTCTTACCTTGAGTGTTTGTACACCTATCTGAGACATTTGATTACAAGCGTGTATGTCGAGCAACCTTAACATAGTAGAGAAATCCGTCGAAGAGATTTTGATTGACCTCATGGTGGAGAAGGTCATGTTCGCAGGAGCACAGGCCTCATCGATGAGAGGATTGCAAGCCTCCCCATCGAATGCACATCGATCTGAGCCATCCCAAACTGTGATAGAGAAAGATAGCAAGCATCAGGATGACTTGGCAAACGCGAAGCTCATCCCAACGGTCCTGCCCAACTATATCCTACCTCTAGTTGGTGTGGTTAGTCATGACAACGTCTCAAGGGACTTCGACTATACATTGATCACTCCGTACCTCCTGAAGGGGATACGCGTAGTTGGACTGTAGTTAGGATAGATTATGATGCTAAAGATCAGTGATTTCAACTTGGGAGACCACAAGAATTATGGAATGCTCACACCACATAAGTACTTGATAAAGACAACGGGGAAGAAGTCAAAGATAATCCCCCAGTCATGGACCATAGACATCACAAGATCAACAATTCTTAATGTGATGAAGATACCACACTTCAGAAGACATCAGGAGGTTAACACGTGCATTAAACTCCTCCTGTTGTGATTCCATGGAGGTTACCTATGGTTGGATAGGCGCATCATTATAGATCCGACGTTGATCCATCGGATCACTAGATTGAGCATGCAAGGACCGAACCCATAGGATTTTTACCCAGGGAAGGATGAAGATCGCATCATAGCACAGTGAATAAAGGACACCTACGATGATGTGGAGAAAGGGAAGCGGGGCTACAAGGTAGCCTCCATCCAAAATGGTGCAGTGCACCTAGCTTTCAAATTGATTGTTGGTAAGATCGTCAGGAAGAACAGACCGACGCAGGTCATGGGGTTCATCGTTGACCTCACAGGAAAGTGTGTCGAAGGGATGTAGAAGAACTGGGTGAGATACCTCATCAACTAGTTGGAGCAATATTGTCATGAAGCACAAGACCAGGGCTATGAGTTTCACTTCAGTTGGTTGTTGATTCTCATTGCCTTTATCTCTTGGGAGACGCCGGAGGGACAAACCTTCCCTGAAATCGAGTCGTCTGAACCATTGGTTGCGAGGTTCACTACGCTCTAGTATTCTAGTGACATGGTGAAGCAATGGCAGTCCAATGTTTTGTTCTGCACGTATTACTTGCAGCTGAAGAGGGTCATTGAATCCTTCCCTCAAATGACTTTGAATACACTTCATAGGTTCAGGACAATAGTGAAGTTCCGCACAGACAGGCACTTCATTTACATAACTACGCACGGAAACAAGCACAAGGAAGAGATCCAGTCCTATTACAAACTCACCAAGGAAGATATGGAGGAAATAACCAAGGAATGGCCTGCAGAATTCCTTGTACCAGTCGAACAGACATAACTCTCTGACCCCGACCTCATCAGAAGTGTTGTAGTCACCTGGGAAGAGTATGATGGACCAAGCAGTAGCAAGAAGAAGAACAAGGAATAAGTACAAGAAATGCACAGTGCATCTGAGGAGACTACACCAGATTCACCTGAAGGGAGAGGAGGTGACAAGGTAGACAAAGAAGAGGACGAAGGGGAAGAAGAAAAATAGGAACAAGGTGAAGTAACACCACCTAGAGATCCCCTTAAAGAGACAAAGACATCCAAGAAAGAAAAGGTTTCTCTAAAGAAATCCTCAGTGCGAAAGAAGTCACACACCAATAAGCCCCACTTACAGACTATACTTACAATGGATGATATTGACTTCATCATCGCAGCTGTATCAGATACTTCTGAGGACATTTTCATCGAAGAAAAGACAAACAAGAGATAATGTATGACCTGATAGAGGCTGAGCTCAAAGGGGTACAATAGGATATTTATTCGAGCCGCACAGTGTATACAACGTTGTTGTCATCAGGGGGCATAGAAGTAGGAGATGAGCCTGCCCAACTACGTAGAATAGGAGATGCAACATAAGCTCGCCTTCGTTGGGTCCAGGAAGAAACAGAGAAGGCCACAGAGGCATTGAAGCAATAAAAGGAGGAATCCCTAGAGTAGCATCGGGTTACGCAGCAAGAGAAAGATGACCTCTAGGCGAAGTTTGCAGAGGATAGACCGCAGATCTAGAAGGAAAATGAATAGCTGCTTGTGGAGCAGAATGGAATTAAAGAAGCAGTCACTAGAGCACTTTTCTTTTTGTCGGGCCTGGCACAGATGGAAGAGGAAAAAACTGAGAGCCAAGTGGGGAATCTTGTTGAAGACATTCAGTAGCTCCAAGAAAGAGTAGCAGAACTGGAATTGCAAGCAATGTCGAGCACTCCACAGGAAGTGCGAGATCAGAGGGAAGAAAATTCCCAGAGCACAGTCGAAAGAATCAAGAAATTGGCCTTAGAATGCAAGTAACTCAACAATCGAAGTGCACAGACCTATGAGCGCCTTGCAGAGGACCCAGAACTAAGGACATTGGAGTCACAGCTCCAAGAAGAAAAGAAACAAGCAACGACAATACCCACACAGTTGAAGCTACTGTCAACGGTCGAGAAGATGAAAAGGTCACAAGAACAATGCCCAGTTCAGTATCAGGTCCATACTATCCAAAATAAAGTCATGGAAGTGACCTAGAGACTCCAGCCAGTGCAGGATGAAACCTGGACCATTTTTGAAGAGATCGAGGGACAAGGCGCATAACTAGAACAAGTAGTCACCACAGTGGAACATTGTTTCAAAGGACCTGTCACCGAGAAAATCATTCAGGAGTTCTTCGAGTAGGAGGATCTGGTGAAGAAGTAAGTCGAGGTAGCTCGAGCCAAGCTTGAGTCCTTCGAAGCAGAGTTTCCCAGATCAGAGTGACTCGGGATGAGTCACAGGTGAGTGTTGAGGGCTTGTTGGTCCTCGACCAAGTTTTGGAGAACCTTGGTCGTGTTTGACCATTTTTGGTATTTCGACAGGTAGGTCGAAGATGGAGTGCCCAGGAGAAGTGGAGATCACGGGATCTCACCCCCTTTTTTCTGGATTTTTGGGTTTAGGGCTTATGTAATAGGTATGGGATGTTGGTCCATGGGTTTACCCATGCTTAGGACCCATTTTTAAATGTATAAATAAGTAGCTAGGAATTTTAAGAGGCATCAAATCTAAGTTGGCTTTGTGCAAGATATGTAAAGGTTGTTGAGTGCGATTAGTTGTGAAGGCTCCATGCATACTATGTGTTGAGAAATTGCAGATTTAAGCACAAGTGATTGTAAGAAGGATATGTGTTATACCAAACTCGGGGAAGGAGGATCTGGTGAAGTGCGCACAGGTCTCTTGTTCTATGTGGAGTTGGTTTTGAGGCTATGTGCATGTAAGAAGATTGAAAGAAGATAATAAAGAAGATCAAGAGTTGGTGGATGTAACCCCACACTGGGGGTGAACCATATATATCCTATGTTGTGATTGCTTTGTGTTATTGATGTGATTTATGCTTAGTGTTGAATCTTTATGTATGTTATATGCATCTGATGTAGTAGCTTAATGATTAATAACATGAATTAATGCTAGATCGGTTTGATTCTATGTGTTGAAGAGTTAGATATGCTTAGATCTTGTTGAATATTGTGTTCTTCTGCAATTAGGGTTTTTATCTACGATGTGAATAAGGGTCAAAGAATAATGAACGTTAATTGTGAAAGTGCTCTGTTAAGTATTGTGATTATAGATATGTTTCCCAGCTAGGTTGTAGACACTTGAGTCCTACAGCCCCCCTTCCTCTACCTTGGGTGAGACTTCATCTTCTTCGCAGGTGTTGCTGAAAGGTTCGGTAGTTAGGTTTTTGTTGGTGCATTGTTGAAGCGTTGAACCTCAGCTCTGCCCCTATGCCAACAGACTTCTAAACCATATACCAACTTGAATGGCGTAAAACCCGTGGTTGTTTTGTTCTAAGTTTGATATTCTCATAATGCCAAAAAAAGGTATCGTATGAAAATTTGTTTTGTGAATCCCTATCATCCTATGAAGCATCATTTTCAAAAATGTTATGGATTTGATTTGGCCATTGGCCTGCAAATAATAAGGAGTTGGGTTTTCATGTGGTAAACCCAACTTGGCGGTTAATTCCGACATCATGTAATTTTGAAAATGAGTGCCATGATCGGTGATAATGGCTTGGGGCACATCGAATCAAGAAATAATGTGATTAAAAACAAAAAGGCCTACATTTTTCCCAGTGTTATTGAATGTAGGCATCGCCTCGGCCCACTTAGTGAAATAATCCACGGTGACAATAATATACCCATGTTCCCCGACTGAGTGAGGGTTACATGTCATGAAATCAACACCCCATTTAGAAAATGGACCAATGAAAACTACATGGTGAAGAGGAGAAGGAGGAACACACAACTTACGATTATATATCTGGCACGCATGACACTTTTGGACCCCAAGGATTCAATCCTTAAACAATGATGACAAAAAATATCTGGCTCGTATAATTTTTGGGGGCAGTGGAATACCCAGACATATGACCACCACATGCTCTGGCATGACAATCATAAAGATCTCTCTCGACCTGTTTGTGTGTTAAACACAATCTAAAAATAGAATCAACACTACGATGATAAAGAGTATCACCAACAATAATGTATTATCGATATTGGTATTGAATGCGACAACGTTCAGTACTAGAAAAATTAGGTCGAAAGGTTTGGGTCTAGAGATATCTTATGATGGCTCCATACCAGAGATTTGAGGATCTAATCAGAAAGAGAGATTCATCAAGAATCGAATCTTCTACCACATTTTTTGTTTCAACAACAAAAACCAAATATTTATTTGACTTGTCTTTCTAAAATTCCAAATCAAACTCTTTTAGGATAATAAATCATTTGGATTATTTTCCCCACAACACCTGCCTAGTCAAAATATGTTGCATGGGGTTTCAATTAGAAATGAAAGTGGTTTTACGCAATAAGATGTAGTGACGAAAAAATTGGATAACTTGAACAACAACTAATGCCAATTTCTCCACATGTGAGTATTTTATTTCAGAAGTGGTAAGACTCCTACTTAAATAGTAGATCACGGGTTCATCATGTGATTCATCCTCTTGGAAAAGCACCATAGCAATGGTATTGTCAGAGGCGACAATGTACAAAAGGTAATATCGACTGTAATCTGGGGGATGTAACAATGGGGTTTGATTCAATACATGCTTCAAAGCATCAAATTCTTGTTGAGTGATGTCATCCCAAACAAAAGGAACCCCTTTCTTAAGAATTCAAGTAAAATATTTGGTCAGTTCAGTGTAGTTGAGAATGAATCGACATAAAAAGTTTTCTTTCACTTGCAAACTTTGGAGTTGGTGTAACGTTGAAAGAGGGGGTAAGTTTAGTATGGCCTCAATATTCAAGGTATCAACATGAATCCCATGCTTGGATATGATGAAACCTAAGAGGAATCCCAATTCCACCCAAAATATGCATTTATGTGGATTTAAGCGAATATTGTAATGTCAACACCTAAGGAAAATGAATCGTAGATGTTGCGGGTGATCTTGACGTCGCACGGAATGTGTAGGAAAATCATCAAGATATGGTTGAACAATCTTCCTAATTCTGTGAAATGCATGACATAGCTCATTGAAAAGTAGCATCAATGTTATTAAGTCTGAAAGGAATATTTCAATAAGAAAAAGTACCCCAAGGACAAATAAAAGAGGTTTTATGCTAATCCAATCGTAGTATGTTTATTTGATTATAACCAAAAAAACCATCCATAAATGAGAATATTTCACTGTCATCACAGACATCGACTATTTGGTTGATAAAAGGGGTTGGATAATTATCTTTCAGACAAGCCCGATTAATATCCCTGTAATCAATACATACACAGATTGTTCCTTGTTTCTCCGTGACGGGGACAATATTGGAAACCCAATCAGTTAGAGGTACAGGATAAATAAAATCGGCTTTAATAAGTTTCTCAACTTCGGCTTTAATAGCAACGACTTTTTGTGAATGAACGAGATGAAGCTTTTGTCAAACATGCTTGTCTTCAGGATATGTATTAATTTCGTGAATGACAATTTGTGGATCAATACCAGGCATTTCTTTGTAAGACCAAGCAAATACATCATGAAATTCTTGGAATAGGGTCGTATAAGTTTGAATTTCCTCTAGGGAACAAGAGGCACCTATATAAATACTTTCCACAACCTTGGGGTTTACTGCAATATTAATTGGCATAGTAACGAATATATTCCCTAAATTAGCTTCAGGTAAAACATCATGGATTAAGATGGGAGTTTGGGAAATAGCAATTTCGTCAAATGAAAAGGAAGATTCTAAACGAGCCTCAATAATATCGAGTTGAAGGAGAAATTGGGAATGATGACGATGATCATCCCATGGAGTGTCCTCCACATACATAATATACATGATACTTTCATCAATGGGGAAAGTATCACCAAAAGGATCAAGAGATGTAGTAGAAATAAGCCAAGAGGATTGACAGTATTCATCCAAAATCGGATTTGATCAATGATCAGTATCATAATTGGCCACAGAGGAAGATTGAATGGATTGATAGGCCAACTCAATGGACTAAGTGGAATTTTGTCTCCATATCTCTCATATTGTGTAGGATTGGAAACTATCCAAGTATCATATGACTCAAGGGGACTACTAGCACCAGTCGAACTCATTTTTATCTAAGTGACAACATGAGAAGTGTTAGGTGGTGGGAGCGGAGAAATGTCGGGTAGTGGGAGAAGAAAAGTTCTCATTAGTGATTAATCTTTTAAAATACCCACTCCATTATCCTCATAAGCAGATGAAATATGTTCTATTAATGAAACATTACCAAATGCATGAATAAGAATTAAAGTAGGCAAGTTGGTCTACCGTGACTATTTTTCCTTGATGAGGGAAATGAAGTACATGAAACAAGGTAGAAACCATGACATACATGGAATAAATCCAAATACGACACATTAAAAGGTTATAGTCGAGGGGTGAATCAACCACTTCTACCGCAACAATAACTATTTTACCTTCTAATTTGATTGGCAATGCATTGAGCATTCCAAAGGGTTTAAATCATCTATTGTCAAATTATTTCAATCTAGTAGGTGATTGATTGAATGAAGGAGAACCAAAAACTTTCCAACAGCTGACGTACATTGCATAGTTCAAGACTCCTTCATCAATAACAATATGAAAAATGGTTTTTTTTCGCACAATAACTTGGATTTGAAAAGCAAGTTGGTGTGGAAGTCTTGGAACATGAGTTTCGAAATAAAAAACTACCATATTCACATCACTTGGATCAACTACACCAATAGTTGACAACAATGATATTTTTTGCACAGGGTAAGTATGAAGGACTTTGAGGGCTGACATCGCAGATGGTGATTGAGACAATTCCTCTACAATATTGTATTTTTTAGTAGCTCGAGCATGCGGGTTAAAAGATGACTTACGAATAAAACATTTTGGAGGTGGTTATATAACTGTGTTAGAACTGGATCGATCAATTTGAAGAGGACCAGTATTAGGGGAAATATATTTAGAGGTAGTAATAGAGGTAGAAGGTTGATCAACAACACTTCCATTGGAAGGAGGATAGTCTTTGGTTTGTGTTGTTACAAAAACTTGTTCAGTGTTTTCTTGACACATAAGTACATAAGAGATTCCAGAGGCAGAGGGTTGATCTTGTACAACCACTTGAGTCTACTGGGATGGGAAAGGATTTGTCAAAATGTCAGGTGCAGTCAAAATTCCTTTAAGAAAATGATTAACGTCAACACGACACGGGCAATCCTTAGTATAATGGTCTTGTTCATAAATGAGACAAGGATATTTAGGCTTGCACTTTTGCGTATCCTCAGCAAGTTGAGTTTTGGGTTTCTCCTGTTGTGGGGAATTTTTATTATCTTTTTCTTTTCCATTTTCTTACTTCCAGGTTTCTGAGATTTACTGGTGATTGTGGACTAAATCATGTTAATCTCATAAGTTTTACCAAGAGTGATAGTAGGAGGCGAAGTGTTTTGAGTGGTAGCAGAGGAGAAACCTTAGGGTTAGATTGACCAGAAGGTTTACTCGTAGAGTCTTGGGTACTATAAACCACCACATCATCATCGGCGTGAGATTTTGTAGGAGGTACAGTAGTTGGATTACTTGATGGGAAAGGAGCCTATAGAATTAGATCATATAATGTGCCATATTTTGAATAAAAAAGGTCTAAATACTAAGCACGAGCGATAGCTTTCTCCTCTGTTACAATGCCACCCATAGCAACATCGTGGGAAATAGCAGATAGTAATGACTTAGTAAACCAATCTGCCAACAATTGGTCAGGTATATTGGATTTAATCATATAACGTCGGTGTCTCCATTCATGGATATGATCGGAAATATGAGTCAATGTCGACTGTCGTAATGAGGTTAAAATTTCTTTGTCGATTTCATAATGAATGGGAAGTTGGAAATGAGTCAAAAAGGATATTTCTAATGAATTAAAATATTGAAATGTTCCTCGTTGTAATTATATATACCATTTAGTAGCACTCCCAGTAAGAGTGTGTTTCAAAAGAAGTAAATGGATATAATCATCATTTAAGGAATTTGAAGAACACCATAAATGATAAGTCATGACGTGATTTGATGGGTCTTCTCTAGGTTTCCCATCGAACTTTGGAATATTATCTGGTAATTTTTCAGGGATAGGCAGCCAAAAAGGAGAATGAAAAATGGGATCATTCGTTAACCGTGATAGGTCAGGTAAGTCTAATGTTTCCAGGAATGGTAACCATCGATTAAAAATAGCCTCTTGAAATGTGGGATATTGGTAAGAAGCTTGAGTATTAGCTCCCGAGGGAGGAGGATATCCCTATTGAGAATATGTTGGTGCATTGGCCATATGATTTCCACCGGGATGATAAACCTGATAGGGTGGCTCCATAGCCATTTGTGTACCAATTGCATGAGTTGAAGGAGTATATGCGTGGAAAGGTTGGCCAATAGGCACTTGAGTTCCACCAGCCCCACCAACCGGATGTAAATTTGATGGAGTGCTTTCCATTCCAGGGAATGAAGCACCACTAAATACTTGGGTACGAGTGGGTTTCATAAATCCTAATTGATATGGTCCTCCAGTGGGGTTTCCTAGAGGAGGTTGTTGACCAAAAGGAGGTTGTTTACCAAGTGGAAATTATGGACCAAAAGGAAGTTGTTGGCAAAGAGGGGGTTGTTGAGAAAAAGGAGGTTGTTGGCCAAAAGGAGGTTGTTGACCAAAAGGAGGATAAATTCCAGAAAAAAATTTCCAATAGGATTTTGTTGTCCAAAAGGAGGATTTATCTCGGTTAACGGAGGTTTCCCCCAAGCAGGAACAGATCCTACAACAGATTAAATAACAGTCAAAGGTATAGATATCCCCATGGATGGTTGAATAACGGTCAAAGATACATATGGTACGATATACGATTAAATTGGAACACTCATCCCACTCGTAAAACTAAGTTGTTGAATAGATCCAGAAGCAACATTAGTTTGTGAGGTATGTACCATACTTGGAATAGACATACTAGACAAACTAGGCATACCAAAAGACCAAGGCGGGTAATGAAAAATTGAGGCACTATTCGAAGCTCTAGAAAAGGTTCTTCCAAGTGATTGATACCCAAGAGGCAAGTAAGGTCCACCAAAATCATAAGATACATTAGATCCATTGTATATAAAAGTTCCACCCGTAGTAAGAGGTGAGGTTTGAATTTCGATACTTCCTAATATAGATTTTGTAGATGTCGACTGATCCATGGTCGACCCAGTGAAAAAGGATGATGGTGTATGTAAAAATGGAGTTCAACTATCAGTAATTAAATATCGATATCAATTTTTGTCCCGCCAGGGAGATACAATTGTTGAAGGTAGTTGGATAAGGAAAGGTCCCTCTAAATCTATTATAGGTGTATTAAAATGAATACATCTCTCTACCGAGAAATACTCTACAGTAACAAGACCAACCTATGAAGAGATAGACTTGTGAGATATAACCCTTATCAGATTTAATTCTAACCTGTTTGAAACGATAGAGGTTTGAGGAGTTACAAGTGATGGGATAGATATGGAACTTGGCGGAGGAAAATCCTATTGAGGACTAGAAAGTGAAGGTGTCGAAACTAAACTCAGTGACAGAGGAAAATTATCTACTATTTCAGGCTCAATAATTTTAGGTTCAATAAGATCAAGATCAACAATCTTTGTGCTGTCAATCTTAGGTTCCTCAAGTTCTAAGGTTCCAATTTGTACTACCTTAGATTCTTTTATGGTTTCAAATTGTTCTGTGTTTTCCGGTTGTATAGTTTCAGGTTGTGTAGTCTCAATGTTTGATTTTTTAGGTTGTGATACTTTTGGTAGTTCAGTAGGTAAACCATGCATTCTACGAGAACGGCGAAGATGTTATTCCACTATAAAATTCACTAACAATTACCAATTATACCTATGGTCTACTAGGGAAAACAAACAACACTCGCAAAAAAATCTAGGAAGAAAACATAGAAAAAAAAGATGTTCTCACAATGACACACTAGTTGGTGATGAAACCCAACATCATGAGATCAAAATGAGAAGGGGCTAGGATAGAGAGGGTGGAACAGTTATGTTGGCGACCTTCTTAATATAATTACACCTTGGTGCAAGTTTCCTCACGGTAAAATCATGGATTACCCTCCAAGGATCCTGAGTGAGTTTGACCAATGTTTGTCCTAGGTACAACAACTATTTCCCCTTCATCATTACCTTGTGTATAAATACTAAAGATAAAATCACTAAGGTTACCACTTAAAACAACAAAATTCTAGGGAAACAGTCAACAATCAGGTATACACACAAGGGTAAGGCAATTAAGACCCAAAATCCCCTTGAGATTTTCCTCTCAAGTGATCCCCAAGTGTCTTTCGACAGTGTTTGTAATACTTGTAGACCACACCACCAATACCAACAAAGAAGGGTTAATTACTCTACTAGCCCCAATGTGGCCTCGTGATTGACCCTTGTGTGAGAAGGGCTTCCTAGAACAGTGATGTGGAAAATAGATTTATCTCCCTATCTCAGTATTTTAAGTTTTTGTTTTATCTTTGGAGAGTTAACCTCAACACCTATTCAGAATCCCTAAAACTAATCTAATGTTGGTTTGCTACCAATCAAGAAAAATATCGAATAAATTTTATTAGCATTGATTTTATGGTTGTTGTTTACTCAAGAGGAAAATGGTGTGTACAAGATCATGTTTTGACCGACTCAAAATGATGCAAAGAGATGAAAATGCAATATTTCACTTCAATAAAAACTATATTACGAGAGTGAGAAAAATTTTATATTCTCGAATGCACAATGTCCCATATTTTCATAGATACTAAGAAATTGACTACTTAAAAAAAATAAAAATTCCCTCTAACTAATGATGTGCAAGAATCAAAACTTCTATTTTCAATGATCTAGCTAAATGGAAGAGCAACAAATTTCTTGAAAAGAAAAATTAATCCAGGTCATATGTAAATTTTTGTTTTTATTTTGGAAAATCAAGCATTCAACAAAAAGAAAAACTCTCTTTTCACCAAATAATCCAAAAACAAACACTTTGGTAACAATAATCAAAATATGTCCCCGAGGTGTAGGGAAGTCGGTGACAGAGTGTGTTGTTAAGGTGCTCCATGATGTTAAAGTCATTGGTTCAAAACCTGCGATGACAAAAAATTCAACCATGTTAAGGGTTGGTGTGGCTCAGGCCGGGTGTGATCCCCGGGTGATTTTGATGGCTTAGATGCCCC
>SNQJ01S0178083.1:0-19724 GCA_010110895.2 Picea sitchensis | reverse complement strand
GAGAAAAAAATTCCTTTTAATTTAATCTTTTTTTCTAATTCTAGTTTACATATCCATTACTTATGGAATGAGAATGGGAAAAAGGACAAAGAATAACAACAAACATTTGAAGAATACCAAACCTTTCATTTTATCGAAAGCTTTAGTATTGTTTATTTAAGCAATACATGATAACAATCCATCAGAGTATTTATTATCTACTTATAGTTTACATATACATTCAACTAGTAATCTAGCGTAGCGGTGCATTCATGCTAACCAAATGTATTGGTGTTGTTAAAAAAACTGGACTAGGAAAAATGATGCAAAACTTTGCATAGTGGGGCATCTTGTTGTTTTGGGAGAACCATATATGTGACCCTTGGTATAAATAAACTAGAGACTAACTCATTGCTTTATATTTTCAAGATCCAATAACTATGGGTATATAATATCACCTTGTAAACACTTTCTTCCACAAGAAAAAATAAATTAGATTTTGATCTCTAGTGAAGCGAGATAGGTATTTGGTAATGCGTAAAAAGAAAAAAAGAAAAGAAAAGGGAAATGGAATTTTCTCCTAATATTACATGCTTCATTAATTACCCTTTGAAAAGCAGTGTGATAAAGCATAAGAATCATCCTGCTTCATTGAAGCAAGATTGAAGGGATCCAATTTATGAAGGAGAAAGAGCTTTGGGTCGATCGAAACTAAGGAAAAAAAAAAATTAGATTTGATCTCTAGTGAAGCGAGAAAGGTATTTGGTAATGTGTAAAAAAGAAAAAGAAAAAAAAAGAGAGAGAAATGGAATCTTCTCCTAATATTACATGCTTCATTAACTACCCTTTGAAAAGCAGTGTGATAAAGCATAAGAATCATCCTGCTTCATTGAAGCAAGATTGAAGGGATCCAATTCTTATGAAGGAGAAAGAGCTTTGGGTCGATCGAAACTAAAGAAATTGATTCGGTATCAGATGAAAAGAAATCTCCATTGCAGAGGGAAAACCTAGGCATTTATACAACATCTATGGAACGATGGAACATATGAATGCATAATATCATGTAGGAATCTTAACCATCCTTTGGATAGGATAGTGAAATAAGCCAAAAATGAATTAATATCATTGAAGTCTATAAGTAGGTCGAATCTTCATGGACTAAAATCCCAAAATAAATAAATAAATCATTAAAAAACATAGGGGGGAAATGAAAGGACTATCTTATCGGGAAAATCACATCTGTTTTGGTAGATTCGCTCTTCAAGAACTTGAAACTTCTTGGATCACATATGGGAAGATAGAATGTGAACAAAGAATGATTACTCATTATGCCCATCCCGACGGAAAAATATGGGTACATATATTTCCCAAAAAAACTATTACAATGAGACCTACAAAAAAATGTATGGGTTCAAGGAAAGCATCTCTTAAATATTGGGTATTCATCACTAGGACAGGTCGAATACTTTACGAAATGGGTCGAGTATATGAAACCGTCGCTAGAGAAGTTGCTAGAATAGATGCATACAAAATGCCTATATGTACTCAATTTGTTACTACTTTACCCATACAGAATCAAAGACCTATTTTTCGTGGAAGAAGATTACTATTTGGTAAGAACTCTTCCTTCTTCTTTTCATGTTATCTAACGAAGAAACAAATCTTTTGGAGAGAAAATGATTGAGTCTCAAACTTATTTGGATATACCTGATAAGAACGAACATCAAAATATGTATACTTAAATATGTATATGTGTATATGATCCTTTTTATAATAACAAAATTTCAAAGGGGGGGAAAAGAGAAAAAACAAATGGAGGGAAAAATTGATGGATGAAGTGAAATATCCAAGACTACACAAAAGTATTTGTATATTAGAAATGAATCAATATATTTTTAACGTCGATTCTCAATTGAGAAAACTAAGATGCAAATTTGGATTGAACATTTCTTCAATGTTAAGGTAATAGCTATGAATAGTAAAGCATTCTCCCCAAAAGGAGGAAAGAGAGGGTCAATGATTGGACATCCAATGCATTGTAAACGTATGATTATCATAGTTAAACCTAGTGCTTCTATTCCAATCTTTTCATAACAAGAAAATGAAAATTTTGAAACTAAATGGCTATCCGTTCATATATATGAATTTTAACCCGTGATACATGCAATATCCCTTGATATGGATTACATTTGGAATCTAAAATGTACCATAGATATATTACTAAATGAAACACTCTCGCGAAAATCGCCGTAAACTGAGAAATAAAATAATACTTGATTTCTTACTAATGAAAGAATTGTAAAGAGACTGTGAAAACACATAGTGCAAGCCTCACAGAATGGTGACAACTTTATCTCCGAGCAGAGATGTGACAGCTAATGCCATCCACCACCGTAAGATCATTACAAAGGGAGGGCTCCTCCGCTGGCCTTTGGCGTTAAATAGGAAATCCAAAAATCTAACCCTAGGAGATGAAACCAAAATTCATGTGGGCCCCATAGTGTAGAACCCACACTCACAAAGAAGAGCTCAGAAACAACGGTGCATTTAGCTGCTTTCAGCATTTCATCTAATTGGGCTCGAGGGAGTGCCCTTAGCCCCCTGCCCTTTGATTCAGTATAAAATGAAGATGCAAAGAACTCAATCTCTAGCCGTTTTTCAAATCCTTCAAACCCACCAGCCATCGGGGCAACTGTTTTCACACGCCATATCCATTTTGAACTGCAAAAAAAAGTGAGACTTTTCTTTCTTAATTGAGAAGGTAGCAGCAGGAAATGGACTTTGAAAGAAGGTATTTTTTGACTTTGAAACAAGGTATTTTTCCAAAGCGTTCAGGGAGGAATTACCACTAAAGAGCTAATCCGACAGGCGTGCAGTAGAGATGCAAACCAGCCCCTAGCGATCCAATTCCAACTCCTAAGCCTACCGTTCCTACTCTAAGAATACCACAGGAAACATATATATATATATAGGCCGGGAACATTTGTGCCGACGCCGGAATCTGAGCTGACCTAAATCTGCCTGGCAATAGAGGCACGAAGTACCTTTCTTTCGATCGTTTATGGCAGATTCTACGATTTGAAGTTTGCCAATTGCAGTGAGAGATATGTTAGAAGACTATACGCTCTAACATGTTTTCCACAACTTAACTCGAATTAAGGTACATTAATCAAATCCAATATATTAATTTTAGCTGAGTATATTTCACTCGAATTAATATAAATTACGAAAGATGATTGAGAACGAGCCTAACTCGGCATTACAACGATACAGAATTGTAGTTGCACACTTTGAAAATCTTCATTCTGTACTTCTTCGTTTTGATTTTTTACAAAATTCTAAATTTTGAATGAAAATGTTTTGTAGTAATCTATGTTAGTTTAACTTTTGTTAATATTATGTCTTAAGGTTTTTGGTGTTAACTTTTGTTAATATTATGTTATCATTATGATATTTATTTGTATTATCTTGTAGAAATAAATGTGGCCATTTGTAATAATCCAATTTTAAAGTGTAAACTACACTTATTAAATGTTTGAGAGTATTGGATCTCACCCATACATTTAAAAACCCAATATTTAACTCTAATCATTGTTAAAGTTAATAAAACAAGTGTTATATGGTTTGCTTAAACCCCTTGTTCTTAAATCATATATGAAGCTAACCTATTAAAAGTCCATTACAATTCTAGACTTAGAGAAAAAAAAATTCTTCAATTTAATTTTTTCTAATTCTAGTTTACATGTCCATTATTTATGGAGTAGGAATGGGAAAAAGGACAAAGAATAACATCAACATTTGAAGAATACCAAACCTTTCATTTTATTGAAATCTTTAGTATTGTTTATTTAAGAAATACATGATAGCAATCCATCAGAGTATTTATTATCTACTTCTAGTTTACATATACACATCACAACCAAGAATCTAAATGAAGCTGGCATTCATGCTAACCAAATCTATTGGTGTTGTTAAAGAAACTAGACTAGGAAAAATGATGCAAAACTTTGCATAGTCAGACATCTTGTTGTTTTGGGACAACCATATATGTGACCCCTGGTATATACATAAATCCAGACACTAACCCATTACTTCATATTTTCAAGATCCGAAGTAATCATATGGGTAGATATCACCTTGTAAACACTTCTTCCACGAAAAAAAAAAATGAGATTTTTTTTTTTTTTTTCCATTATTTTTGTTAATAATGGAAAAGAAAAAAATGAAATCTTCTCCTAATATTATATGCTTCATTAATTACCCTCCGAAAAGCAGTGATAAAGCATAAGAATCATCCCGCTTCATTCAAGCAAGATTGAAGGGATCCACCTATGAAAGAGAAAGAGCTTCGGGTCGATGGAACTAAGGAAATTGATTCCGTAAAAGATGAAAAGAAAGCTCCATTGAAGAGGGAAAACCTGGGCATTTATAGAGAAGCTATGGAACGATGGAACCCATGAATGCATAAGACCATGTAGGAATCTTAACCATTCTTTTGATAGGATAGCAAAATAAGCCGGAGATGAATTAATCTCATTGTAGTCTATAAGTAGGTCGACCCCAAGGAGAAGAAAATATCGGAAGACTCTATATTTTCCCATGAAATTATTTCTTAGTAGTCTCATTGGATGGAAAGAGTTATTTGTCTTGTATATTATATTCTATACATAATATGTGTAATGCATAGATATATAGACTCATTTATATATAACTAATAACTACCCATTGATTGTCCAATTTGACATAAATTATTCAATAAAGGAGCCGATGAGAAGATACTTCTCTTGTTCGCTATTGATTAGAGATGGATCAAAATGCTATTAACCACATGGACTATAACCCCAAAATAAAAAAAAATCATAAGTCATAGGGGAACATGAGTATCTTTATCCTGACAATCGTGATTTTGTTTTCAGAGATTCGCCAGCTTCTTCTGAACTTGAACCTTCTTGGATCACATCTCGGAGATAGAATGTGAACAAGGAATGATTACTCATTATGCCAATCCCGACAGAAAAAATATGGGTACATATATTTCCAGACAAACCTATTACAATGAGACATACAAAAAAATGTATGGGTTCGAAGAAAGGATCTCTTAAATATTGGGTATTCGTCATTACGACAGTCAATAATTTTTATGAAAATGGGTGGAGGGAAACCGTCATTAGAGAAGATAGTAAAATAGATGCATACAAAATGCCTATATGTACTCAATTTGTTACAACTTAACACATACATAATCAAAGACCTATCTTTCGTGGAAGAAGATTACTAGCTGGTAAGAACTCTTCCTTCTTCCCTTTTTCATGTTATCTACCAAAGTAACAAATCTTTTAGAGAAAGAAGATTCATTTCAAACTTATCATTTATATAGCGTATAAGAACTAAGATCAAAATATATACTTAATTATGTATATCTGTATATGATCCGATATAATAATAGCTAAATGGGGGAAAGAGAAAAAACAAATGGAGGGAAAATTGATGGATGATCGAAATATCCAAGACTTTACACAAAAAGTATTGTGTATTAGAAATGAATCAATAAACTTTTAACATCGATTCTCAATTGAACAAAACTAGGATGCGAATTTGGATTGAACATTTCTTCAATGTCAAGGTAATAGTCAGGAATGCTATCGGCCTTCCTAAAAAAGGAGGAAAGAGAGGGTCGATGATAGGACATACAATACATTGTAAACGTATGATTATTACAATTAAACCCGGTGATTCTATTCCACTCTTTTCATAACAACAAAATGAAAAATTTGAAACTAAATGGCTATTCGTTCATATAGAATTTTAACTCCAGATACACGCAATAGATATTGATCCGGATTATATTTGGAACGAAATAAAATATAGATATTACAATGAAATACTCATGAAAATCGCCGTAATCGAAATACAATAATACTTGATTTCATTAATTGAAGAATTGTAAAGAGACTGTAAAAAAAAAGTCCAAGCCTCGCTTAGAATGCAGGACAACTTTATCTCTAGAAGAGATGCGGACGGCTAATGCTTAATTCGCTAAGATCATTATAATGAGGCTCTCACACTTTATGTTAAACACCTAATTCCAAAAGCCTCACATCCAAAACCTAAATCTAGGAGATGAAACACAAAAATACTCGTGGGCCCCGATTTTGGCATTAACTTCTCGAGTCGTAACCTTTCTTTCATATACGATCTCCATTTCGCAATCGATAGCCCTGCTGGAAAGGTCTTTTTAGAGAGCTACACATTATGTTGTCAAACTCTTGACTCCGCTACAATTTCACTGTGACATGCCAAAATAACACCGTTAGGTCCCCAAAATGACTCGAAGTAAAACAAGATATGTTGACATGAATACATACAAAATAAGTTAGTTGGGTTAGGTGGGAGGCCATCAATATACACTTGGAATTTGTGTAGGGCTTCAGATAGAACCGAAAGTGTAGAACCCACAATCACAAAGTACATAAGAACGTATTGAACTAAAACCCACAAGAGAGCCATTGAGGATGTATGGCCACCACAATATCCATTTGTATCAATCCCCCCTCCTCGAAGAAATTGTATCCAATAGTGCCCGTGAAGAGGGGAAGCATTTCATTAATCAATCTGGCGAGCCCGCGTTTTGTTGGATAAGCTGTGTTTTGCCTGTGGAAGACTCATCACAAATCAATTGTTGGGTTAACATTCTCCGCACCCGCTATTCGGCTCTGATGGGGCATTGTAGGCACCATTGTAGGTGAAGAAACAATATCTTCTTTCTTTGCGACAATCTATTTTGTTGCATAGAAGGTGCTGAGGCTGCAGTGGTCAGAGCGGTCTTATGTGCAACATTTGAAAAAAAAATGTTAGGAGGATGCATTTCAGGTATGTGAGACAATTCTGGCGGCACTGCTTTGGTGGAGGTCGAATCCACTGTATCCACAGAGATGAAGGTCCTAGAGTAATAATGACACGAGGGTCTAGACTCAGAAAACATGACGCCTCTAGATATATTTTTGACCAAAACATCACGTACATCAAGAGGCAACATCACACACCACCTCATCCTTGAAGGATGGATTCCATAGGTCATGCAACACCGGCCGGTCGGATACGTACAGACGCCCGTAGGAAGCTTCAAATTCGACAAGTGTTGTATGGTTGTGGTGTGGTGTTGGCCAACCCCATATATTCGATCAGCCTTAGTTGGAGATGAGGTTCTTCCGTCTCAATATCAACAATGAAATGGAACGAGGTCCCCTTCACGCACATATGTGAATTAAAAAGATGCTCCCCCCCCCTTCAGGATTTGTTGGTTCTTCCGGTTGAATTGTTGTGGTCACGATGGTAGCAGTGGGTTCTGCGTCGATCATCTGTCTTTTTTTCAATATTCTTCTCGACGTGTTTCTTTTAACAACTCCACATGGATGCATCACTATGATAAATTTTATGGCATGTAAATTTAGCAGTGTGCTTTGTTAATTTAACGCATTGGTGCTCCATTGTTCCTAGAGAACCGAAGATTATTTAGCAGTGTGTTGTGTTATATACAGAATGAGTAATGGATTTTCCTACAATATTCCCCAGAATACCAAGTAATTCAATATTTTTCCGGTGCGGTTGTTTTAACAACACCGATGCATTTCATTAACAACGATGCATTGCTACGCTAAATTTATGTCCCGTAAAATTGGTTGTGCACTTTGTTAATTGAACACACTAATGCTCCAATTCTCCCATAGAACCAACGTGTTATTAATGGATACATTTATAAAATGCATCACAAAAATATGCACACCACTATGTTTATTTTTAGAATTTATCGTGATGCTTTTCCTCGAAGAAGAACGGTGTGCAGTACTAGAGTTTACACATCGGTGGTCCATGTTTATTGTTGTACTACCACATATTTAGTTGTATATGAAACATTGCGATATTCAATTGTAAAATATCAATCTCGGGTCCATGCTCTTTACAACACCGATGGGTTTGTTGTACCTAGGGGCGTTACTAAGCTAAATTGTTTTATTGCAATTTAAATAGTGTGATGTGTTAATATGAATGCATCAGTTCTAGGGTTTTTTTAGTGGTGCATTGTGTTCATAGGGCACCAGTAATAAGGCACCTAACAAGATGCCCGACTATCCAAAGTTCTGCATTATTTTTCCTAGTCTGCTTTCTTTAACAACACCAATACATTTGTTACATGAGCACCCACGCCATATTTTATGACAAACTTAGTGGTGCTCTTTACCAAAATTGATTCCATCAATTTCAGTGTTCTAAAGCACCGGTGGTATGCTTACTTGCGCGCTTTTTATTATTATAGACTTCATTAAAGATCGAAGGCAATTTGAAGCTCCATGTCGTGGCGGAATAAACTTTTTTTTTATTAAATATGGCCATTAGTAATAGTCCAATTTGTAAGGAGTAAAATTTTCTTTTATTAAATATCTTAGAGCATTTTAGAATATTGAATAATTAAAATGTTTCACCAATATGTTAAGAAAAACAATATTCCTTGTTAAAGCCCATAAAAAAAAGAATTATAGCGTTTCCTTAAACTCCTTTATCTATATCACTGCATCATATTGATAACAATACAAAAAAGAGTCTAGGTATAATCAACTTCATTAGATATCTAAACCCTCCATCCTAAGCCACATTCCTCTCACAACGCAGAACGCAATGAATAATAAAATGTTTTAGTAATCTATGTTAGTTTAACTTTTGTTACTATTATGTCGTAAGGTTTTGATGTTAACTTTTGTTAATATTATGTCGTAAGGTTTTGATGTTGAACTTTTGTTAATATTATGTCTTAAGGTTTTTGGTGTTAACTTTTGTTAATATTATGTTAGCATTAGGATATTTATTTGTATTATCTTGTAGAAATAAAACGTGGCCATTTGTAATAATCCAATTTGTAATTGTAAACCCTCATAATTATTGAATGTCTTAGAGCATTGGATCTCACCCATACACTTCAAAACCCAATATTTATGTAGGTATAATCATTTTAAAGTTAATAAAACAAGTGTTATATGGTTTTCTTAAACCCCTTGCTCTTAAATCATATATGAAGCTAACCCATTAAAAGTCCATTACAATTTAATCTAGAGAAAAAATTCCTTTTAATTTAATCTTTTCTAATTCTAGTTTACATATCCATTATTTATGGAATGTGAATGGGAAAAAGGACAAAATAATAACAACAACATTTGAAGAATACCAAACCTTTAATTTTATTGAAAGGCTTGGTAATGTTCAATTAATAAATACATGATAACAATCCATCAAAGTATTTATTATCTACTTCTAGTTTACATATACATTCAACTAGTAATCTAGTGTAGTGGTGCATTCATGCTAACAAAATGTATTGGTGTTGTTAAAGAAACTGGACTAGGAAAAATGATGCAGAACTTTGCATAGTGGGGCATCCTGTTGTTTTGGGAGAACCATATATGTGACCCTTGGTATAAATAAACTAGGAGCCCAACTCGTTGCTTTATATTTTCAAGATCCAATAACTATGGGTACATAATATCACATTGTAAACACTTTTTTCCACAAGAAAAAAAAAAAAAAAAAAAAAAAAAAAAAAAAAAAAAAAAAAAAAATGTAAAAGAAAAAAGAAAAAAGAGAGAGAAATGGAATCTTCTCCTAATATTACATGCTTCATTAATTACCCTCCGAAAAGCAGTGATAAAGCATAAGAATCATCCCGCTTCATTGAAGCAAGATTGAAGGGATCCAATTTATGAAGGAGAAAGAGCTTTGGGTCGATCGAAACTAAAGAAATTGATTCGGTATCAGATGAAAATAAAGCTCCATTGCAGAGGGAAAACCTAGGCATTTATACAACATCTATGGAACGATGGAACATATGAATGCATAATATCATGTAGGAATCTTAACCATCCTTTGGATAGGATAGTGAAATAAGCCAAAAATGAATTAATATCATTGGAGTCTATAGTAGGTCGAATCTACGGACTATAACCCCAAAATAAATAAATAAATCATTAAAACATAGGGGAAATGAAAGGAGATTCATGGGGAAATCACATCTATTTATAGATTCTCAAGAACTTGAAAACTTCTTGGATCACATCTGGGAAGATATAATGTGAACAAAGAATGATTACTCATTATGCCCATCCCGACAAAAAAATATGGGTACATATATTTCCTGACAAACCTATTACAATGAGACATACAAAAAAATGTATGGGTTCGAGGAAAGCATCTCTTTAAATATTGGTATTCATCACTAGGACGGGTCGAATACTTTACGAAATGGGTCGAGTATATGAAACCGTCGCTAGAGAAGTCAAGTAGAATAGATGCATACAAAATGCCTATAGGTACTCAATTTGTTACTTCTTAACCCATATAGAATCAAAGAGCTCTTTCTAGCGGAAGAAGATTACTAGTTGGTAAGAACTCTTCCTTCTTTTTCATGTTATCTACCAAGAAACAAATCTTTTGAGAGAAATGATTGAGTCTCAAATCCTATTTTGGATATACCGAATAAGAACTAACATCAAAATATGTATAATTTAAATATGTATATGCATAAGGATCCTTATAATAACAAAGGGGAAAAAGAGAAAAACAAATGGAGGCAAAAACTGATGGATGAAGTGAAATATCCAAATACTTTACACTGTGCATTTGTATATTAGAAATGAATCAATATATTTTTAACGTCGATTCTCAATTGAGAAAAACTAAGATGCAAATTTGGATTGAACAATTCTTCAATGTTAAGGTAATAGATATGAACAATTATCGCCTCCCTAAAGAGTGGAAGTGACAATGATGTGACATCCAACGCATTGAACGCATGGTCATCATATTAAACTCGGTGTTTCATCCAATCTTTCATAACAACAAGAAATGAAAATTTTGAAACTAAATGGCTATCCGTTCATATAGAATTTTAACACCGGATACACGCAATATCCTGATGGATTATATTTGGAACGAAATAAAATATAGATATTACAATGAAACACTCGCGGAAAAACTGTAAACAGAGAAATAAAATAATACTTGATTTCTACTACTAAAGAATTGTAAAGAGACTGTTCACAGCAAGCCTCGCTTAGAATGGTGATCCTTATCTCCGAAAGCGTAGGATGTGACAAATTTCACCAATTCACCGCCAAGATCATTAAAAGGAGGCTCTAAATGCCTTTTTTATGTTAAATAGGAAATCCAAAAATCTAACCTCCTAGGGAGATGAAACGCCAAAATCATGTGGGCCCCATGGTGAACCCACAATTACAAAGAAGCATTCTAAACAACGGTGCATTTAGCTAAGCTTTCAGCATTTCATCTAATTGGACTCGAGTGAGTGCCCTTAGCCCCCTGCCCTTGATTCAGTATAAAATGAAGATGCAAAGAACTCAATCTCTAGCCGTTTTCCAAATCCTTCAAACCCAATTGCAGTCATCGTGGCAACTGTTTCTTCACACGCCATATCCATTTTGAACTGCAAAAAAAGTGAGACTTTGCTTCTTAATTGAGAAGGTAGCAGCAGGAAATGGACTTTGAAAGAAGGTATTTTTGACTCTGAAACAAGGTATTTTTCCAAAGCGTTCAGGGAGGAATTGCCACTAAAGAGCTAATCCGACAGGCGTGCAGTGGAGATGCAAACCAGCCCCTAGCGATCCAATTCCAACTCCTAAGCCTACCGTTCCTACTCTAAGAATACCACAGGAAACATATATATATATATATAGTCGGGAACATTTGTGCCAATGCCGGAATCTGAGCTGACTCCAAGTTCGGCAATAGAGGCACGAAGCACCTTCTTTCTGATCAGCATGGCAGATTCTAACATCAAAGCCGCTGAATTGCAGTGAGAGATATGTTAGAAGACTATACTCTCTTACATGTATTCCACAACTTAACTCGAATTAAGGTACATTAATCAAATTCAATATGTTAATTTTTAACTTAGCATATTCTCAATTAGAATTCAAGGTAAATTATCAACACTCAATACATTAATTCAAAAATTAATATAAAATTACGAGATGATCGAGAAGAGAACGAGCCTAACTCGGCATTACAACGATACAGAATTGTAGTTGCCCACTTTGAAAATTGGTCTTGTACTTCCAAGGTTTCTTGATTTTTACAAAAATTTAAATTTTTGAATGAAAAATGTTTTAGTAATCTATGTTAGTTTAACATTTGTTAATATTATGTCCTAAGGTTTTGATGTTAACTTTGTTAATATTATGTTAGCATTATGATATTTATTTGTATTATCTTGTAGAAATAAAATGTGGCCATTTGTAATAATCCAATTTGTAAGTGTAAACTCTCACACTTATTAAATGTTTTAGAGTATTGGATTGCACCCATACATTTAAAAACCCAATATTTAACTCTAATCATTGTTAAAGTTAACAAAACAAGTGTTATATGGTTTGCTTAAAACCCTTGTTCTTAAATCATACATGGCTAACCTCCATTAAAAGTCCATTACAATTAATTTAGAGAAAAAAAAAATTCTTTCAATTTAATTTTTTTTCTAATTTAGTTTCATATATCCATTATTTATGGAGTAGGAATGGGAAAAAAGGACAAAGAATAACAACAAATATTTGAAGAATACCAAACTTTTCATTTTATTGAAAGACTTGTTATTGTTTATTTAAGAAATACATGATGGCAATCCATCAGAGTATTTATTATCTACTTCTAGTTTACATATACATCCAACCAATAATCTAGCGTAGCGGTGCATTCATGATAACCAAATTTATTGGTGTTGTTAAAGAAACTGGACTAGGAAAAATGATGCAAAACTTTGTATAGTCGGGCATCTTGTTGTTTTGGGACAACCATATGTGACCCTTTGCATATATAAGGCAACCAGACACTAAATCATTGCTTCAAGACCATAACTATGGGTAGATAATATCACCTTGTAAACACTTCCACCTAGAAAAAAAAATGATTTTGACTCTAGTGAAGCGAGAAAGGTCTTGGTAATGTGGAAAAAGAAAAATGAAATCTCTCCTAGTATTATATGCTTCATTAATTACCCTCCAAAAAAAGCAGTGTGATAAAGCATAAGAATCATCCTGCTTCATTGAAGCAAGATTGAGGGGATCCAATTTATGAAGGAGAAAGAGCTTTGGGTCGATCGAAACTAAGGAAATTGATTAGGTATCAGATGAAAGAAAGCTCCATTGCCGAGGAAAAACCTAGGCATTTATACAATATCTATGGAACGATGGAACCTATGAATGCATAAGACCATGTAGGAATCTTAACCATTCTTTGGATAGGATAGTGAAATAAGCCGAGATGAATTAATCTCATTGTAGTTTATAAGTAGGCCGACCCCATGGAGAAATATCGGAAGACTCTATATTTTCCCATGAAATTATTTCTTAGTAGTCTCATTGGATGGAAAGAGTTATTTGTCTTGTATATTATATTCTATACATATTATGTGTAATGCATAGATATAGACTCATTTATATATAACTAATAACTACCCATTGATTGTCCAATTTGACATAGATTATTCACAAGGAGCCAGATGAGAAGAAACTTTCTTGTTCAGCTATTGATTAGAGATGGGATCAAAATGCTATTAACCATGGACTATAACCCCAAAATACAAAAAAAAAAATCATAAAACATAGGAAATGAAAGGAGTATCTTATCGAGACAATCGCATTTGTTTTGGTAGATTCGCTCTTCAAGAACTTGAACCTTCTTGGATCACATCTCGTAAGATAGAATGTGAACAAGGAATGATACTCATTATGTCTATGTATCCCGGACGGAAAATATGGGTACATATATATTTCCCGACAAACCTATTACAATGAGACCTACAAAAAATGTATGGGTTCGAGGAAAGCATCTCTTAAATATTGGGTATTCATCACTAGGACAGGTCGAATACTTTACGAAATGGGTCGAGTATATGAAACCGTCGCTAGAGAAGATAGTAAAATAGATGCATACAAAATGCCTATATGTACCAATTTGTTACAACTTAACACATACATAATCAAAGACCTATTTTTCGTGGAAGAAGATTACTATTTGGTAAGAACTCTTCCTTCTTCCCTTTTTCATGTTATCTACCAAAGTAACAAATCTTTGGAGAGAAAATGATTCAGCCTCAAACTTATTTGAATATAGCGCATAAGAACTAAGATCAAAATATGTATACTTAATTGCGTATATCTCAGAGGCGATCCATATAATAATAGCTGTCGGGGAAAAGAGAAAAAACAAAATGGAGGGAAAAATTGATGATGACGCGGAAATATCCAAAGACACAAAAAAGTATTTGTATATTAGAAATGAATCAATAAACTTTTAACATCGATTCTCAATTGAACAAAACTAGGATGCGAATTTGGATTGAACATTTCTTCAATGTCAAGGTAATAGTTGTGAACAGTTATCGCCTCCCTAAAAGGAGGAAAGAGAGGGTCATGATAGGACATCCAATACACTGCGGTAAACGCCCCATTTCATTGTAGCTAAACCGGTGCTTCTATTCCAATCTTTTCATAACAACAAAATGAAAATTTGAAACTAAATGGCTATTCGTTCATATAGAATTTTAACTCCGTGATACAATTTAATAGATATTGATCCTGATTACATTTGGAACTAAATAAAAATATATAGATATTACAAATGAAATAATTTCCATGAAAATCGCTTTAATCGTAGAAATACAATAATACTTGATTTCTAGTAATTAAAGAATTGTAAAGAGGTCGTAAAAATACAAAGTCCAAGCCTCGCTAGAATGGTGGCAACTTTATCTCGAGAAGAGATGTGACTTGCCACGAATTCGGCCATGATCATTATAATGAGGCTCTGGCCTTCTTTTATGTTAAACACTAATCTAAAGCCTCGACATCCAAAACCTAAATCTATTAGGAGATGAAACACCTTCAAAAATCTTCAAGGTGGCCCCATTTGGGTGTTAGCATTAACTTCGAAGTCGTAGAACCCTTTCATTACTTCCATCTCCATTTCAAAAAATGCCCGGTTGCTATTTCTTTCAGAGAGCTACACATTATGTTGTCAAACTCTTTGACTCCTCGCTACACTTGACTGCGACATGCCAAAATAACAATCGGGTTAGGTCCCCAAAATGACTGAAGTACAACAAGATGCTGACATGAAAAATACAAAATAAGCCAACTAGATTAGATGGGAGGCCACCAATATCCACCTATAATATGTGTAGGTCTTCATACATCCTTTTAAGTGTAGAACCCACAATCACAAAGCAAGAAGTACATAAGAACAGAAAGCGGAACTAAAAACCCACAAGAGGAGCCAGCTTTGATAGTGCTTCACCATCCATTTTGTATCAATCCTACCCCTCGGAAGAAATTGTATCCACAATTTAGTGCCCAGAAGAGGGGAGCATTTTATTAATCAATCTGGTGAGTCAAGGTTTCTGTTGATAAGTTGTGTTTCTTGGTTTGTGGAAGACTATCAAATCAATTGTTGGCTGTATTGAATATTCTCCCAAGAACCCGTTTGTCTCCGTTTGATGGGGTATCAGGGCACCATCAGGAAAGGAAGAAAGTCAATATCTTCTTTCTCTTTGACAATCTTTTTTTATTGGATAGAATGTCTTGAGGCTGCAACATTTGTAGTGTTCTTTTGTGCATCCCTTGAATAGACTGTGAATAGGATAAATTTTGCAGTATGAGAAACTAACTTGCAACACTTTTTAGATGGAAAAAATAGTCGGAACTACCTCTAGTATCCAATAGAGATGACATCCTAGAGTAATAATGACACTACTTATATCTAGACTCATAGAAAACATGACGCCTCTAGATATATTTTGGACCAAATACATCAGACACATCAAGAGGGGCAACATCACGTTCCAGTGGATGGATTCCATAGTCATGCTAATAATCACGGGTTGATAATGTGAATATCGTCCGCAGAGTCACCCAATGTTGCGGTATGATTGTGGGTGTGGTGTTTTCGACAACCCTATGTATATCTCGACCGCCTTTAGTTGAGATGAGGTTCTTCCTCGCTCATTACAATGTCACGAAATGGAATCAGGTCCCCCTTCACGCTATCAGAATGGCGATGTGTTTCCGCCTCTCAGATCTACCCATTCTTCCGTTGAATTGCTGTGGTCGCTGCATGCGGGAAATGGGGGTTGTCCCCAAGGCCGCATCATCCGCCTTTTTCAATATTCTCTATCGGTTCTTTTAACAACTCCACATGGATGCATCATTATGCTAAATTTTATGAGACATGTAATTTAGCAGCTAAGTTTCTGTTAAATTAACGGTATTATGCTCCATTGTTCAGAGAACCAAAGATTATTTAGCAGTTCAAGTTGTGTTATACAATGTAATTGAAAATATTTTCTCCCAATAATTCCCTGTAATACCAAGTAATTCAATATTTTCCTATGTTCAACAATCATACTTCAAGCATCAACGCATTGCTACGCTAAATTTTATGTCCCGTAAAATTGGTTGTGCACTTTGTTAATTGAACACACTAATGCTCCAATTCTCCCATAGAACCAACGTGTTAATGGATATATTTTATTTTAAAATGCATCACAAAATATGCAACACTATGTTTATTTTTAGAATTTATCGTGATTCTTTTCTTCGAAGAAGAACGGTGTGCAGTACTAGAGTTTAGACATCGGTGGTCCATGTTTATTGTTGTACTACCACATATTTAGTTGTATATGAAACATTGCGATATTCAATTGTAAAATATCAATCTCGGCCCCTTACAACACCGATGGGTTTGTTGTACCTAGGGGCGTTACTAGGCTAAATTGTTTTATTGCAAATTAAATAGTGCGATGTGCTTAGCCATGAATGCATCAGTTCTAGGGTTTTTTTAGTGGTGCATTGTGTTCATAGAGAACGAGTAATAAGGAACCTAACAAGATGCCCGACTATCCAAAGTTCTGCAGACATTTTCTAGTCCCAGCTTTAAATAAATACCACACATTTGGTTAGTAGATGAGCACCAAGCACACTATATTTTAGGACAAACTTAGTGGTGTTTCTAATGTGTACCTCTGATTCCATCAATCAGTGTCTCTAAAAGCACCTGGGTGGTGATGCTTACTAAGCTTACACATAGGACTTTACGCATCGAAGCAATTTGAAGCTCCATGTCATAAGGGAATAAACTTTTTTTATTAAATATGGCTATTAGTAATAGTCCAATTTGTAAGGAGTAAAATTTTCTTTTATTAAATATCTTAGAGTATTTTAGAATATTGAATAATTAAAATGTTTCACCAATATGTTAAGAAAAACAATATTCCTTGTTAAAGCCCATAAAAAAGAATTATAGCATTTCCTTAAACTCCTTTATCTATATCATTGTATCATATTGATAACAATACAAAAAGAGTCTAGGTATAATCAACTTCATTAGATATCTAAACACTCCATCCTAAGCCACATTCCTCTCACAACGCAATGAGTAATAAAATGTTTTAGTAATCTATGCTAGTTTAACTTTGTTACCATATGTCGTAGTTGCCTTTGATGTTAACTTTTGTTATCATTATATCGTAAGGTTTTGATGTTAACTTTTTTTAATATTATGTCTTAAGGTTTTGGTGTTAACTTTTGTTAATATTATGTTAGCATTATGATATTTATTTGTATTATCTTAGAAATAAAATGTGGCCACTTGTAATAATCCACCTAGGCAGTAAACCCTCATAATTATTGAATGTCTTAGAGAATTGGATTCACCCATACATTTAAAACCCAATATTTATGTATAATCATTTTTAGTTAATAAAACAAGTGTTATATGTTTTTCTTAAACCCCTTGCTCTTAAATCATATATGAAGCTAACCTATTAAAAGTACACTACAATTTAATCTAGAGAAAAATTCCTTTAATTTAATCTTTTCTAATTCTAGTTTACATATCCATTATTTATGGAAATGAGAATGGAAAAAAGGGACAAATAATAACAACAACATTTGAAGAATACTCAAACCTTTCATTTTATTGAAAGCTTTAGTATTGTTTATTTAAGCAATACATGATAACAATCCATCAATGTATTTATTATCTACTTCTAGTTTACATATACATTCAACTAGTAATCTAGTGTAGTGGTGCATTCATGCCAACAAAATGTATTATGTTGTTAAAGAAACTGGACTAGTTAAAATGATGCAGAACTTTGCATAGTCGGGCATCTTGTTGTTTTGGGAGAACCATATATGTGACCCTTGGTATAAATAAACTAGAGCCTAACTCGTTGCTTTATATTTTCAAGATCCAATAACTATGGGTACATAATATCACCTTGTAAACACTTCCTTCCACAAGAAAAAATACTAGATTTTGATCTCTAGCAGTTTGAGAAAGGTATTTGGTAATGTGTAAAAAAGAAAAGAAGAAAAAAGAGAGAGAAACTGTTCCTCTCCTAATATTATGCTCACAATTACTTTGAAAAGCAAAGTAGATAAAGCATATAACTGCTTCATTAGCAGGGCATTGAAGGGATTCATTTTATGAAGGAGAAAGAGCTTTGGCTCGATCGAAACTAAGGAAATTGATTAGGTATCAGATGAAAGAAAGCTCCATTGCCGACGGAAAACCTAGGCATTTATACAACATCTATGGGACAACCAGATGGAACATATGAATGGTTTATCATGTAGGAATCTTAACCATCCTATCCAAAGGATGGTTAAGATAGTGAAATAAGCCAAAAATGAATTAATATCATTGGAGTCTATAAGTAGGTCGGCCCCATGGACTATAACCCAAAATAAAATAAATAAATCATTAAAAACATAGGCGGGAAATGAAAGGAGTATCTTATGGGGAAAAATCACATTTGTTTTATATAGGATTCGCTTCTTAAAGAACTTGAAACTTCTTGGATCACATCTGGGAAGATAGAATGTGAACAAAGAATGATTACTCATTATGCCCATCCTGGCAGAAAAATATGGGTACATATATTTCCCGAAAAAACTATTACAATGAGACCTACAAAAAAATGTATGGGTTCGAGGAAAGGAACTCTTAAATATTGGGTATTCGTCACTAGGACGGGTCGAATACTTTATGAAATGGGTGGAGTATATGAAACCATCCTAGAGAAGCTGCTAGAATAGATGCATACAAAATGCCTATATGTACTCAATTTGTTACTACTTAACCCATACAGAATCAAAGACCTATTTTTCGTGGAAGAAGATTACTAGTTGGTAAGAACTCTTGCTTCTTCTTTTTTTCATGTTATCTACCGAAGAAACAAATCTTTTGGAGAGAAAATGATTCAGTCTCAAACTTATTTGGATATACCGGATAAGAACGAACATCAAAATATGTATACTTAAATATGTATATGTGTATATGATTCTTTATAATAACAGCTAAAGGGGGGCAAAAAGAGAAAAAAACAAATGGAGGAAAAAAGTTAATGGATGAAGTGAAATATCCAGTACTTACACAAAAAAGTATTTGTATATTAGAAATGAATCAATATACTTTTAACATCGATTCTCAATTGAACAAAACTAAGATGCAAATTTGGATTGAACATTTCTTCAATGTTACGGTAATAGCTATGAACAGTTATCGCCTCCCTGAAAAAGGAGGAAAGTGAGGGTCAATGATAGGACATCCAATGCATTGTAAACGTATGATTATCATAGTTAAACCTGGTGCTTCTATTCCAATCTTTTCATAACAAGAAAATG